>CM056054.1:231579547-231709547 GCA_029574335.1 Rana kukunoris
TACATGCACTCGCTATGATCGACAGCTGCCCATCATTGTTCTGGTGATTTGTGCATTTACACTAACTACTGCAAAAAAAAAAAACATTTTTGTCATTTGAAAAAAATGGCAAAAAGAAATGGCCCTTTAAGAGCTATGGGCAGAAGTGACGTTTTGCTATGGTATGGAGACAGGTGGGGGCCATCTTTCCCTCACTCGTATCCATACCCAGCAGGAGACAGGACCCGATTGCCTCTACCGCTACCACCGACGGCTCCAGTAAGCGGCGGAGGGTGAGCCCTCTTCTGCCGCCGATAACGGTGATCTCACGACAAATCTGCTGCAGAGATAGATAGATAGGAATTAGATATAGATAGGCAGATAGATAGATAGATAGATAGATATAGATAGATAGATAGATAGATAGATAGATAGATAGATAGATAGATAGGAATTAGATAGATAGATAGATAGATAGGGCCAGATTCAGGTAGATGGGAGTATCTTTGCTCTGGAGTAACGCTTCTCATTTACGTTACTCTGACGACCCTTTCAGCGCAAGTACTGTTATTCACATAGCAGTTGCGCGTAAACTTGCGCCAGAGTAACGATAATGCGCTGGCGTAACCCGATGCAAGTGGAAGTGGGTGTGATCACATGTAAATGATGGGCGGAGCCCAGCGCAGAGGCTTACGTTCAGCGCATCATCCACGGAGCATGCGCAGTGAGTGCGGCTCCACTCGCCCCCTTGTGCGCATGCTCACAAACTTCCGTCGGCACCACTTCACGGGAAACGTCAGCGCAATGCCTTCCGTTGGGCGCTTAAAAGCGCAGGCGGAAACGCCATTCCGGCGCAAAAGTATTTCCGTTTCCCCCCACCCCAGGGAAGATACTTTTGTGCTGTGATGGCTGCTTCCGCTACCCCCAGAGAGAGGAGGAACCTCAACTTTAACGCCCAGGAGGTCTCAGTGATCATCTCCGCTATGGAGACATTTAATCATTTCCCTCCATGGCAAAAAAAGCCGTAAGACCAGCCGGGAGAGGAAGCAGGGCATCCTGGACACCATTGCTGGCCGGGTCAATATTTTGGGGTACTCCACCCGGACTGCTGCTGACATCCAAAAAAAAAATCAATGATCTGCGGCGCAAGGTCCGTGGCAAGGTGGCCACCATCAGGAGGCATGAGAGGGGCACAGGTGGTGGTCCCCCATGTCCGGTCACCCTGACCGCGGAGGAGGAGGTGGTCTCTCGCTGCCTGGAGAGGGAGCAGGTGGAGGGGGTCCCTGGATATGACTCCGTGGAGGAAGGCTCCAGGACAGGTAAGTGTTTTTTATCCCCTATTTGATGTGTTGCATTTGGGGGGGGGAGGGTACATTAGCCAAGGTGTGTGGGACCACCAACATGTGTCTGCTTTGTGTCATCCACAGATGACGGAGCTGGGCCATCATCTGTCGGCGGCCAATCCACCCCATCCCCCCCACGCCATCCTGTGCACGAGCCCCTGGGTGGTGAAGAGGTGGAGGAGGAGAGTGGCCACACCACACCTGCCGAGGTGGTTGTGGAGGATCCTGCTGTGGCAAAGCAGGACTTTTTCTTAGTGTTGGAGGTCTCCTCCCCTTCTCCTGGGCCGTCTGTCATCCCCTCCCCCATCCTTGGAAGCCCCTCAAGGGGGACTCCATCCCCCCGGGACAACCATCTTCTGGCCCCAGGAAGGCGACCCAGAAGACCAGGGGGGTGTCGGATCTTGTCCAGGGCCAGTTGGCGAGGGATCACGCCAGACAGACCCAACAAATGGGGGACATAGTTGGGCACTTGGAGAAAGTGGCTGACAGCCTGTGCTCCGTTGGCCAGATAAGCAACGCAGTGCAGGATGTGAGTTGCAGTGGTGACCAGTTTGGGGGAGGTGCAGGGGGATATTAGGCACCTCACTGCAGCCGTCCAGGCCAACACTGCTGCCATCCATGGAAACAGTGCTGCCATCCGCGACCAGGTGAGGCTGAGTCGGCGGGCCCAGCAGCTGAGGATGCAGGGCCAGACAAACAATTACCTCGGCCGGATAGCCATGGCCTTGGAGGGCATGCAGGCCACACCTGCCAGGAGTGGCCCACCCGGGGATCAGCCACCTCCAGATGCCCCCCCCCCCCCCCCCACCCACTCCATCCAGGCAGCTGAGGAGCCAGAGAGGTTCGGCAAGAAGGAGCCCCCGGCATCCCCGATGATTTTTTTTTTTTTTTTTGTGCTGATTTTTACTCAGGATATGAGATTTTTAATTTTATTTGATATTTACTCATGATATGAGATTTATTTTTTTATTGTGATTTTTACTCAGGATGAGATTTTTTATTTTATTGATACTGCACACGTTGCAGTGTGAATGGTTGTGAATGTGAGGGGGGGGCACTCCTGCCCGTAAGGGGTGTCACCCTCGGCCGTGGTGGTGAAGTTAACCCCACGGCTGTATGAATGACGTGTGAAAGGTGTATGAATGGACAGTGACATCATTGGGGCCTTGACGCTGGCGTTGCTGCTCCCAAGTCCTACATGCTGGACTTGGGCTAATCCAATGCGATGTGGATGTGGTGTGTGTGATCTAAGTGACATCAGTGGTGTACACGCGTGCATTGTCTGTGTGATTAATGTTTTTGTTTAGTGTCCAAAGATGCCTATGGCGAGGACCCTCCAGACTGGTTCTCCTCTGGCGGGGGGGCTGTCTGGTTGGGGGGTCAGGTCATCACGTATGTCAATCTGCAGGCCTTTTCTCATAGCAAAGTTGTGCAGAATACAACATGCACCGATGATCTGACACACAAAGGTAGGGGAATACAATAGGGTCCCCCCGGACTTATCCAGGCAGCGGAAACGGGACTTCAGGAGCCCGAATGTTGCTCCACCACTGCACAGGTTTTGATGTGTGCTTCATTGTATTTTCTCTCTCCTCTGGTTTGGGGGTTCCGGAAAGGAGTCATGAGATGGGGTCCCAGTGCATATGCAGAGTCACCTGGAAGGGAAAAGACAGGAGGATGTTAGTCATGCATGTACCACTTTTGATGTGCATCACGGGAGGGATAGTCATGCCTGCCACACATGTCACTCACCAACCAGCCAGCTGTCCCCATACATGTTCTGTTCGAATTCTGCTGGGATGGGGCTCTGATTGTATATGAGCTGTCATGGCTGGACCTGGGGTGTTTGGCACGGACGTGCCATATGAGGCGTTGGGCATCAGCTATCACCTGTACGTTGATGGAGTGCCAATGCTTCCGATTGCGGTATATGTGCTCTGTCTCCTGGGGGGCTGGAGTGCCACATGTTGCAATCAATGGCCCCCACAGTGCGTGGGAATCTGGCAATGCTGTAGAAATCTGTCATTGCCTTCAGCCGCAGCTCCTCAGTGGTGGGTCTGATGAACTGGTTGGACATGCGTCTGAGAATTGCAGGGACAACCTGGTGCACACATCTGCTCACGGAGGACTGTGACATCCCAGCCACCACTCCACTTGTACGCTGGAATGATCCACTGGCAAGAAATGAAGTGTTGCCAGGACCTTCACCAGTGGCTGCACTGCTTGTGAGCGGTGTGTTTGGCTGGTGATGTCACCCTGCAGGGTTGTGGTTAGTTCAAGTATTGCATCTGGGCTGAATCTGAAGAGGCGATACACCTCCTCATCACCCATGCCAAAGAGGTTCATGCGTGTGCGGTATATCCTCTCACGTGCCCGCCTCCTTCGTTCCGGGGGGACCCATCAGTAGTTCTAGGACCACGATTGCCCCTGGCATGTTGGCACACAGAGGTGTTGTCCTTGCAAGTGTGGTTGTTCAGCTAGCTCCTATCGTCGGTAACGCTGCTGTAGCTGCTCTCCTGCTGACCTGTGACCGTCTGGAGTAAAGATAAAGCAGCCTTTGTAGAAATAACTTTGCGCCGGACGGACGAGATACGCGCGGCGCATGTAGCCAGCGTATGGCGAATCCGTTCGCCAATCGGGAAATCTCCCTCATTTGCATATTTGCAGGGGAAATCAATAGGCGCGACTGATGCGCCAAGCGAAATTATGCACTGACGGGACTCTGGCGCCGAAAGTTAGGCCGATCGGAATGGCCCGTTTTCGGCGCATCTAGTTTGGTGGGTACGGCCACATAGAAACGACGGCGCATATTCACAGTTACGCGGCGCATATCGAATTACTCCAGCGCAAGTCTTGCTGAATCTGGCCCATAGATAATAGATAGATAGATAGATAGATAGATAGATAGATAGATAGATAGATAGATAGATAGATAATGATTAGATATACAGTTTATTTCACCTGCAGAAATCTTTCTTTCTGTGTTCTCTATTAGGGACGTCTCCGGCCCTCACACACTCCATCAGATTTAATGAAGGTCCCGTCTCCCTTGTCACCATATAAATGACATCATTTAGCGGTCGCGGGACGGAAGCCATCTCTGCTTATTAGAGCGATCTTTCCTGTCTCCCGGTGTACGGTTCTGCATTTCCGCTGTGCCGCGCACCTTTTGCTTTGTCATCCAAATCAAATACTACCTTTGCCAAATCATTTAGTAGATGCAGCTAAAAATATCCCAAATGATAGCTTTGCAGGGAGCAGCGGAGGAAGCGGCAGCATGAAAAGTACGCGGTTTCCCTCTATTACGGAGCTATTAGGCAATTTAAATGCCATAGTAAAAGCTGCGCCACCCGTAACTCCAGGTCAGGCTAACCTGGGAACCCGATGTGTACAGGGCCTGGGGTCTTTATTAAAGGGCCCTACTACATTATATCTATAGAGAAGGCTTTCCAGGGACTGTCACTGAGGATTGTGATAAAGGCAAAAAACCTATCAGAGCTGAGGATATTAAACTGCTTGCCAACCAGCCGCCGCAGTTATACGGCGGCAGGTCGGCCCGGCTGCGCGAGATCACGTAACTATACGTCCTTTTCGCGAATCAGCCAATAGTGGCGCGTGTGCGCCGCCGGAGGTGCACTCGCCCCTGGTTCCCAACGCATGTGACCGGTGGGCGCTTACCACCAGGCACCCGCGATCGCTCATTACAGAGTGAGTTTACACACACAGCTCCCGGTCCTGTCAAGGCAAGAAATGTATGAACAGCGATCTTTCATTTCCCCTAGTCAGTCCCACCCCCCTCAGTTAGAACACACCCAGGGAACATTTTTAACCCCTTCCTCGCCCCCCTAGTGTTAACCCCTTCCCTGCCAGTGACATTTTTACAGTAATCAATGAATTTTTATAGCACTGATCGCTATAAAAATCACAATGGTCCCAAAAATGTGTCAAAAGTGTCCAATGTGTCCGCCATAATGTCGCAGTACCCGATAAAAATCGCTGATCGCCGCCATTACTAGTAAAAAAAGAATATTAATAAAAATGCCATAAAACTACCCCCTATTTTGTAGACGCTATAAATTTTGCGCAAACCAATCAATAAAACGCTTATTGCAATATATTTTAAAGAAAAATATGTCGAAAATACGTATCGGCCTAAACGTATCGGCCTAAACCGAGGAAAAAAAACGTTTTTTTATATATTTTTGGGGGATATTTATTATAGCAAAAAGTTAAAAAATATTATTTTTTTTTCAAAATTGTCGCTCTATTTTTGTTTATAGCGCAAAAACTAAAAACCGCAGAGGTGGTCAAATAACACCAAAAGAAAGCTCTGTTTGTGGGAAAAAAAGGACACCAATTTTGTTTTGGCACCACGTCGCACGACCGCGGCAGTTGTCAGTTAAACCGACGCAGTGCCGAATCGCAAAAAGTGGCCCGGTCATTGACCAGCAATATGGTCCGGGGCTGAAGTGGTTAAAGGGTCAGGGAGGTTTCTTGCCTCCTTTTTCCATGACATAATATTTTCCTACTTCCTTAAAGGGGTGTTCCAGCCAAAATGTATGTTTATTAAAAGTCAGCAAAAAGTGTAGCTGCTGGCTTTTAATAAACATACACTTACCTGCTCCAGCGTTCCAGCCACGCGCCGCCGGGCTCCTGCTCCTCTCCCCCCCCCCCCGGCCGGCGTCCTCATTGATACTGTGGGCACCCCGCCATGACAGCTTTCGGCTTCACGGCCGGGCACCCACTGCGCATTCGCGAGAGCGGCACTGCGCATGTGCGCGCGGCGCGGCCTGGCGCTGCGCCGTCCCATTGGACCGGCGATCGCCTAGGACCTGTCAGTGTCCTAGGCAAACGCCTACAGGGAGGGGCTGCAGTAAGGCGATTAAGCTTAATCGCCTTACCAGCCCCTCGGCAGAAGGAGGAAGTTTGACAGGAAGTCCCACTCCTCCTGAAGCCCCACTCCCCCCCCCCAAAAAAATGACATGCCAAATGTGGCATGTAAGGGGTGAGGAGTGGGTTAAGCGGAAGTTCAATTTTTGGGTGGAACTCCGCTTTAAGTCCATGAGTGCACAACCTGCGACCCTCCAGCTGTTAGGGAACTACAAGTCCCATGAGGCATTGCAAGGCTGACCATTACAAGCATGACTCCCAAAGGCAGGGACATGATGGGACTTGTAGTTCCACAACAGAGGGCCACAGGTTGAGTACCCATGTAAACAACACAATATTTCTTATTTAGGATAATTTGCCATAAAAGATTATTTTTAATCCCCTTCGGGCGCCGGAAGAATTGACCCCGGAATGACCAGAGCAATGCGTCGATTTAACTGACAATTGCTCGGTCGTGCGACATGGCTCCCAAACAAAATTGGCGTCCTTTTTTTCCCACAAATAGAGCTTTCTTTTGGTTGTATTTGATCACTTCTGCGGGTTTTATGTTTTGCGCTATAAAAAAAAAAGGAATATTTTTAACTTTTTGCTATAATATCCCCTAAAAATATTTAAAAAAAAAATTCTTCTCAGTTTAGGCCGATACGTATTCTTCTACATATTTTTGGTAAAAAAAAAAAAACGCAATAAGCGTATATTGATTGGTTTGCGCAAAAGTTATATCTTCTACAAAATAGGGGATAGATTTATGACATTTTTATTATAATTTTTTTATTTTTTACTACTAATGGCGGCGATCTGCGATATCTGCGATTATGCGGCGGACACATTGGACACTTTTGACGCTACTTTGGGACCATTGTCATTTAAACAACGATCAGTGCTATAAAAAATATACTGATTACTGTGTAAATCACATTGGCAGTGAAGGGGTTAACCACTAGGGGGAGAGGAAGGGGTTAAGTGTGTCCTAGGGAGTGATAACACTGATCGCTGCTCCCGATTACAGGGAGCAGTAGATCTCTGTCCTGTCACTAGGCAGAACAGGGAAATGCCTTGTTTTTTTTGTTTTTTTTTTTACCACCGCTATTCCTTTATATTGGCTTTTGGAATTTACAAATGCAGCAATTTAGAAATCAGATGAAAGGTTTAGCGCCGGGAAACACTTTTTGATAGATAAAAAGTGCATTTTATATACAACTCTAGAGATCAGATCAAAATGAGGGACACATGAGGAGGAATGAGGGACAGAGGGACATTGCTCGAAATCAGGGACAGTTGGGAGCGATGCTTTATGTGCAAAGTCGCATGACAAGTCGCACAAGTCCCCGCCATGGATTGAGTTCCAGTTGGCCATTCTGAAGACTGTACAAAGCTATGGAGATCAGGGTGGTCCTCCTTGAAATGACTTCTTCAGAAGCCTCTTTATTTATTTTTCAAAAGCTTTAATTGTTTCAAGTTCAAAAGTCAATCATTAAAGACGATGGGAGTTTACACATCAGAGGGCCATAAATCCCCAATGAGTGTGTTTTGATGTGTAAATGGCGGCTAAGCGGCACTTAGACCCATTAGGTAAAGGGAGGCCATAAGGAAGAGCTCCCAGGGAATGCTGGGACTATGTATGGGACACCATGGAGGACACAAATTCCGAAGATTCTGATTGGCCAGGAGGAGGGGGGGGGGGAATCTGCGCAGTAAATCATGCGTCAGACAGCTACACATTCTTTTTCTTTATTAAACCCACACATTGTCTCAGGCAATTCATAATGACTTCATTACACACCGGGGAACATGTTTAAGCAATAAAGCCGGGGACTTATGTAGAACATCGCAATAATCTGACTTCTGCCTGCAGGGGAGAGAGAGAACGCAGCGTGCGAAGGAACGCCGTCTACCCCTCCAACAACAATCTCCGAGAACATCCCGGAGATCCCGGAACAGGCTGTGTGTTGTGTTCACAGCTGCCTGGGCAGACCAACAAGTGGCTGGTGGCAGGGCCATCTTAATAGCATCATGGGCCCCTGGGCAAAGTAATGCTCTGGGGCCCCTACAATGATGACAATGCAGGTAAACAGACATCAAGTAGGTAGGAGGCAGACTGCCTCCCCTGTGTATACATCACTCTCAGTGCCATCATGGGGCCCCCAATTTTGGGGCAGCGTGGGCTCAAGGACCAGCTGCTTTGGGGAAAGTGCAGGGGGCCCCTGGGCAGTGCCCAGGTGTGCCCTATCATTAAGACGGCCCTGGCTGGTGGTCAGTAGACCTTCCAGGTTCCCGAGCGGCAATGGCCAAAAACAAAAAAAACACTCCCCTCTGGGTGATCTATGTACATGCAAGGATTAGGGTTGTCCCAGTATCGGTATCGGGACTGATACCGAGTATTTGTGGGAGTACTTGTACTCCCGCAAATGCCCCCGATGCCTGAATAGAATACTTCCCAATTACCGCAAAGCCGCCGCCGGCGCCGCAAAGCCGCTGCCCCCATGTTAATCCCAGTGCATTACAGGCAGCTTTCGTTTGAATACTTGTAATGCCCTCCGCGCCGTGTATAGACACTCCCCTTCTTGGGTTTGGACGGATACTTACCCACGTGCACTTTTCGTCTGGACGCATGTTGCTGCTCCCATTGATTAGGCATTCAAACATGCAAATGGGAAATACGGCGATTCACGAACGTACGTGCGCCCGACGCATGACATGCGAGGTGCGCGTAAATTGTACGTCCGCGTAAAGTTGTTTCCCATAGATGAGGCGCAACCCGGCAACACACATGCAAAGGTCTGCACCAGGGAACACACGCCGGCGTATTGGGCGTACGTTACGTTCACGGGCGTACCTGGTGATCCGGCGTAGCTTAGGCAGTTGTGCCGGCGTGGTTGTGAGCATGCGCATATGTGTGCAGTTTCATGCGTCCACATCACGACAACGTCATGGCCCTTGCGCAGTTCGTGATACACCGGGCGTAAAAAAACACTGCACCATGCTCGGACAATCATTTGCATGGGGTCACGCCCACTTCCACTTTAGCTGGCCTGCGCCTTCGAAAATACGCTACGCTGGCACATCTTGGTGAGCAATGGCTTACTGAATACAGTGCATGCCTCTCCGCGCTGTGTGTGCACTACGCCGGTGTAAACGTGCGCCCACTCTTTGTAAATCAGGGCCATACTTTGAAAAATTCTAGTTTGGTACAAACAAAGACTGGTCAAGATCGGCGGGGAGGTAATGTTATTACTTTTTTTTTTTTATTCGCTATTCGTTTTCCCACGAAAACCTAGCCATACAGGCCTAGATCAGAATTCAATCCATAATGCTGCAACCAGAATTCTTAGTTCCCTCTTCGACTTTGCCTGTTCGCCGAACAGCGTATTTAGATATCCCCCGGCTGTCAGAATACCCAGTGATTTACCTTTTAAACAGATCAGTGAGAAGCTAGAACTGTTGCACAAAGTGTCATTTCTGAAGTCAGGACGCCATTTTTTTTTTTTTAATTGGGGGGCACTAACACACAGCTCCTTTCTCTATCTGCAACGTAGAGAGCATCTACCCCCCTAGTACTCTCTGCCTGAGTACATCCAAGGGAGGGGGCGAGCACGACACTCCACACAGGCTGGTGCGAACCAGACCGGGGAGAAAGCCTCACATTACTGTGTGGAGTTACAGACAGAAGAACAGGAAGTGAGGATTTCTCAGAAGAAATAAGGACATTTAAAAGCAAAATGGAATGATGAGCTAAGTAAAGGAGGACTGCACTACGGTAAAGGAAGCAATTTAGGGAAAAAGTTGTAGCTTTACAGCCCCTTTAAGCTTTACAATCACTAAGTAGATATCCAGCGAGGGTACAACACTTTGCTCATCTGGAGGTGACATAGGGAAGTATCTTTTTACATTGTATAGTAATTCTGCTTCTGGTGATTTGTCACCAGCGAGAGGATTTCTAGGGTAACGTTGGCCGACGTCGTCTATAAATGAACATCATTAATTCCTTGTAATGTCTCCATCCCTCCCTCCCGCGGTGACCTTTCTCACCTCAATACCCCTTTATGTTTCTCAGATATCTCATGTCATTGCTTGCTGTTCTCTAGCTGTTAATTATGATAACATGAACACAGGATAACGAGCACTGCAATAATAGTGTAAATTATTCTAGCCCAGGGCCACATGGAACTCCCTGATAAGTAATGTTGAGTTACAGTACAGCTGCTAATTAACACCGTGGACTGGTAACTTGGCTCATTTCCTAATCCCCTCCTTTGACACCTCTCAGGGGGGTGGAGAAGACAAGCGCTTACCTTGCTGAAGGATCTTTCCAAAGTACTTGTTGTGACCGGTGCAGTTCCACCGCCGTGACCTGAACTGGTATTGACACTCGCGCACTCCCATCTTGGCACCCTTGGCCACCTCGGTGACGATCTCCGGCTCCGTCTGGCAGAGCTCGGCCTGCTTGCCCGCCAGGCGCTTGGTTTTGCGGCATATGCTGTTGGGGTCCATCACCAGGGGGCTTCCAACTGCCCTGCCAAATCCGTAAAAGAAAGGCAAAAAATGAGATTAGCGCTATGTATCCAAAACATGATCAAAGTGTCTCCATGCAGGGCGAGGCAACAAATTAAAACGTAACTCTAGGAACATACAGTATAAACAATTGAGGTTAAAGGGGTTGTAAAGGTACTCCACACAGTAATGCAAGGTTTTCTCCCTGGTGTGGAGTGTCATGCTCGCCCCCTCCCTTGGACTACTGGAGAGTCAGGACGCTCACTAACATACAGCTCCTTTCACACAGTAATGCAAGGCTTTCTCCCTGGTGTGGAGTGTGGGGCTCACCCCCACCCTTGGACTACTGGAGAGTCAGGACGCCCACTAACACACAGCTCCTTTCTCTATCGGCAACGTAGAGAGCGTCCTGACTCTCCTGTAGTCCAAGTGAGGGGGCGAGCACGACACTCCACACCAGGGAGAAAGCCTCACATTTCTGTGTGGAGTTACAGACAGAAGAACAGGAAGTGAGGATTTCTCAGAAGAAATAAGGACATTTAAAAGCAAAATGGAAGGATGAGGTAAGTAAAGGAGGACTGCACTAAGGTAAAGGAAGATATTTAGGAAAAAAAATTGTACCTTTACAACCCTTTTAATGCAGTTTTGTTATAATTAATACATTATTATTTTGTTCTTTTATATATGCAGTGCCTGAATTTGACCTGGCATCAGCCTCTTGCAGTCCCTGTACAGCAGGGCTGGAGCGTGCAAAGAAGAAGAAACACAAGCAGCCAATCAGTGACAAGGAACCTGCTGGTAAGCTGATAAAAGGAACGAGCAGTAAGATGAGCTCATCAGTGCACTGCCCCCCCTTTCACTGACCAATCACAAGCCAGGGTGGGTGCAGGATGACCTGGGCTGGGTATCAGACTGAGGACATCTAGAGGCAGACAAAAGTACTGCAAGGAAAATCTCTGTATTGAAGGTGAGTTTTGCAGCAAATGCTGTTTTATTGTTTTTTATTTTCTATTTTATCTTGCTTATCTTTTATTGGGTCCATAGGCGTGCACACAGGATGTGAGCAATAATACACTGCCCAACAAGAATTCTCCTGCCTTTGTGGCTGTGTGTACTGAAGAGATGAGCTTTGGCGTGATATTTGTATATATGTATATCTTTTGTGGCCCCAACGAATCCCCAAGCGCTGCTCAAGACTAAGGATGAACTCGGGCGTGTTATTTGGGCATACAGGGCCAGATTCACAGAGCCATTACGCCGGTCTATCTCCTGATACGCCGGCGTACTTTCAAATTACCCGCGTCGTCTCATTAGTCTGAATACTCAAACCATGATACGACGGCTTCAGGCTTCGATCCGACAGGCTTACGTCTTCGTACGCCTTCGGATCTACGCTGCAATCTTTTTGCGGCCGCTGGGTGGAGTTCACGTCATTTTCCGCGTCGGGGTATGCAAATTAGCTTTTTCCGGCGATCCACGAAGTTACGATCGGCCGTCGCATTCTCTAACGTCGTCGCTAGTCGGCTTTTTCCTGCGTAAAGTTAAAGCTGCTATTATCCGCTCTATAGTTAGACGGGCCATGTTAAGTATGGCCGTCGTTCCCCCCCCCCCGCGTCGAATTTCAATTTTTTTATTTATTTTTGCATAAGTCGTACGGGAATAGGAATGTACGTACACGACGCTACTAAAAAAAAATGACGTTACGACGTAATTTCGCGCAATGCACGTCGGGAAATTTCTGAACGGAGCACGCGCAGTTCGATCGCCGCGGGGATGCGCCTAATTTAAATGATTCGCGCCCCCTAATCGCGTAGTTCGATTCCGCCGCGAGAAATACACTACGCCGCCGTACCTTACGGGCCGAAATCTTCCTGGATTCGTCTTAGAGCCAGGTAAAATACGGCGGCGTAGTGTATCTCTGATACTCTGCGCCAGGGCAATTGTATGTGAATCTGGCCCACAGTATTTATCGGTGTATAACACGCACCTTCACTTTAAGACGGAAGTTTCAGGAAAAAACTTAAATTTTAAATAAAGAACTGTGAAGCAAAATAACGGTCAGTGCCCATATGCAGCCTCACCATTGCCATGAATGTAGCCTTATTATTGCCATGAATGCAGCCTCACCATTGCCATCAGAGCAGCCTGATCGATGCCCATCTGCAGCCTCGGAGGGGACAGGGAGGGGGCGGGATGAGTGCCAACAGATTACATACAGAAGAATCTACTGTTTACTCGGTGGCCTCTTTTAATACAAAGTCCCCGCCTCCTATGATAGACAGAACAGTCGTCCAATGACAGCCCAGGAGACCGGACTTCCTATTACAGACGCCGCAGATTAAACAGGAGATTCTCCTTTATATAATCTGATGGCACTTGTCTCGCCCCCTTCCTGTCCCCTTCGAGGCAGTGCTGATAAAGACGGTATATATATCTTTTGCAGCCCTGGGGACCACAAACGATATATATATATTCAAATTACAAGGGGGGCCACATTAAACCGAAATGCGGGCCACAATTGGCCAGGGGCCGGACTTTGGACATGCCTGGCCTAAGGCTTTGCCCTCACAGGGTCCTCACGGCTGCTTAATTTGCCTGTGAGCAATCACCAGGGCGTTATTCCGCCACCTCTGGCGCTGCCCTGTGTTTTCTGGTCATCGCTGTCACCAGAGACGGCTCTTTATTTAGGCAAATTAGGCAATCGCCTAAGGCCTCGCCCTCACAGGGGCCTCCCGGCCGCCTAATTTGCCAGTGATCAATCACCAGGGCGTTGTTCCGCCACCTCCAGCTCTGCCCTGTGTTTTCCGGTCATCACTGGCCCTCTTCTTTCTTAGTTTCCCTGGTAGGATTTTTAAAGAAAGTAGATCATGTTGCCAGGCTAGGGCTGCCAGGGATTTACCAAAACCATTCTCGCCCCAAACAAATTTTGAACCATATGCTGCCTTGTAATTTCCACTTTCTTGAATTGAACTTCTGGTTCAGAAATTCCAAAATCTCAGATTTTTTAACGGTCGGTGAAACCGGTTTTAGAAGGTTGCTCAGGCTGGCGCCCGAATCGCACCTGAGCCGCTGAACAGAAACGCACAGGACACCGGACTGCAAAGCGCAGCCGGGCCTGTGTGAACCCAGCCTCATCCTTACTCAGTGAGTCCATAGGCGATTAGCAGCCGTTATGGAAATGCTACTTTTGCTTTGTTTTGTTTTTTTAAGTGTTCTGAACTTTTTTATTTTTTTATTGTATCTCTTGGAATGTTCTTTACAAGCTGCCCAGTGTTTTACTATCGTGCACGCAGCCAAGGGACCTTCGATCTCTGCGGCCGGAGGAACAGCGATCCCCGCTGTCTCTTCTCCTCCGCGCCCCGACACCCCCCCGCCCCGCCTCTCCTCTGTGAACGGAGGAAAGCACAACAAACCAGACAGAGCGCTGTATTATTTGGGGAAAGTGCAATAATATTGGCGGAATATATCAACACAAAGCAATATTTTCCCTGTCCCTACGGTCCAGCCATTGTTTTCTCCATGTGACCGCATCAGATCATTTGAGCCGCGGTACAACAGCATTTCGTTTTTAAATGGGTTTTGGCTTATGGTGATTAATCATTAAGATCTGTTGGCTTAGAGAGCCGATCTCCTAAATTAGATAACTAAACATTTCTTGTAGGGTTGTCCCGATACCGATACCAGTATCGGTATCGGGACCGAAAAAGAGTATTTGCGGGAGTACTTGTACTCCCGCAAATACCCCCGATGCCTAAATAGAATACTTCCCCCCACTGCCGCCGCCAAAGCCGCCGCATCGAAAGCCGTGCCGCATGGGTTAAACGGGAACGTGCGGGAACATCACAGCTTTCATTTGAATAGCTGTAGTGTTCCCGCGCGTATAGACAGTCTCCCTTGCTTGGGATTGGATGGGTGATCATGATCTGTCCAATCCCGAGCAAGGGGGAGTGTCTAATACGCGCGGGCAAACAGCTATTCAAATGAATGCTGTGATGATCTCCGTGCGGCGGCGGCTTTCGGCGGCTAGGTATGGGGGGGGGGCATGGTTGAAGGGACATGGCTAGAGGGACATGGCTAGAGGGACATGGGTGAAGGGACATGGCTAGAGGGACATGGCTGAAGGGACATGGCTAGAGGGACATGGCTAGAGGGACATGGCTGAAGGGACATGGCTGAAGGGACATGGCTGGAGGGACATGGCTGCATATGTGGGGGACATGGCTGGAGGGACATGGCTGGAGGGACATGGCTGCATATGTGGGGGACATGGCTGGAGGGACATGGCTGCATATGTGGGGGACATGGCTGGAGGGACATGGCTGCATATGTGGGGGACATGGCTGGAGGGACATGGCTGCATATGTAGGAGACATGGCTGCATATGTGGGGGGACATGGCTGCATATGTGGGGGGACATGGCTGCATATGTGGGGGACATGTCTGCATTTGGGGACACATTTAAAAAAAGTATTGTTATTCGGTATCGGCGACTACTTGAAAAAAAGTATCGGTACTTGTACTCGGTCCTAAAAAAGTGGTATCGGGACAACCCTAATTTCTTGTCTGGGACTGCTTTACAGGGTACGTCTGGGCAAAATAAAAAAAATAAAAAAACAAAAACAAACGTTCAGTCCATTTTGCCCATGTTTTGTCCCTTTAAAAACTCGGGCCAGATTCTTGTAGGGACGCCTATCTTTGTGCGGGCGTAGCGTATCTGATTTAAGCTACGCCACCGCAACTTTGAGAGGCAGGTGCCGTATTCACAAAGAAGTTGCGCCCAAAGTTACCGCGGCGTAGTGTAAATAGGCCGGCGTAACCGCGCCTAATTCAAAATAGGCAGGTAGGGGGCGTGATCCATGTAAATGAATCGTGACCCCGCGTAATTGACGCTTTTTCCGAACGGCCATCCATGGACATATCCCACTGCATATGCTCAAAATTACGCCGCAAATACTCATTGGTTTCGACGTGAACGTAACTTACGCAAAGCCCTATTCGCGAACGATTTACGCAAACAACGTAAACGACGGAAAATTCGGCGCTGTCCCGACGTCCATACTTAACATTGCGTACGCCTCACTTACGCCTCATATAGCAGGGGTAACTTTACGCCGGACTTACGCAAACGACAAAAAAAAAAGACGACCAGGCGCAAGTACATTCGTGAATCGGCGTATCTAGCTCATTTGCATATTCAACGCGTAAATATGCAACTAAGATACGACGGCGTAAGAGACTTACGCCGCTCATATCTAAGCATCTAAGCAAAAAGTTTAGGCCAATACGTATTCTTCTACACAAAAAAATCACAATAAACGTTTATTGATTGGTTTGCGCAAAATTGATTCTTACTGTGTGGGGGCGTGGCTTGGCGTGATGTCAGATCGTCCTTACCTATCACAGGGAACAGACGATCAGTGACAGTCTGACTACGAAGCACGGGGATAGGTTTGTTTACACTTACCTCTCCCAGTTCTTCCTCTCTGTGACCCAATCACGTGACACCGGCAGCAATCGGGTCCGCTGTTCCCACTGGGATGGTCACAGGGAAGAGGACCGGCCCATGGCTGGGATCTTAAAGGGGACGTACATGTACACACTTGTGCCCAGCTGTGCCATTTTTTCAAAGTATATCATCGTGCGTGCGGCGGTCCCCAATCGATTAAACAATATTAAAAGCATTCCATGAATCAAAAACAAATCAACACAAAGGGCACAGTACAGGGAGGTCAGGAGGGCGCAATACTGGGATCAGGAGGGCACAATACTTACTGGGATCAGGAGGGCACAATATTGGGATCAGGAGGGCACAATACTTACTGGGATCAGGAGGGCACAATATTGGGATCAGGAGGGCACAATACTGGGATCAGGAGGGCACAATACTGGGATCAGGAGGGCACAATACTAAGATCAGGAAAGCACAATACTAAGATCAGGAGGGCACAATACTGGGATCAGGAGGGCACAATACTAAGATCAGGACGGCACAATACTGGGATCAGGAGGGCACAATACTGTGATCAGGAAGGCAAAATACTAAGATCAGGAGAGCACAATACTAAGATCAGGAGGGCACAATACTAAGATCAGGACGGCACAATACTGGGATCAGGAGGGCACAATACTGTGATCAGGAGAGCACAATACTAAGATCAGGAGGGTACAATACTAAGATCAGGAGGGTACAATACTGGGATCAGGAGGGCACAATACTGGGATCAGGAGGGCACAATACTAAGATCAGGAGGGCACAATACTAAGATCAGGAGGGCACAATACTGGGATCAGGAGGGCACAATACTAAGATCAGGACGGCACAATACTGGGATCAGGAGGGCACAATACCGGGATCAGGAGGGCACAATACTGTGATCAGGAAGGCAAAATACTAAGATCAGGAGAGCACAATACTAAGATCAGGAGGGCACAATACTGGGATCAGGAGGGCACAATACTAAGATCAGGAGGGCACAATACTAAGATCAGGAGGGCACAATACTGGGATCAGGAGGGCACAATACTAAGATCAGGACGGCACAATACTGGGATCAGGAGGGCACAATACTGGGATCAGGAGGGCACAATACTAAGATCAGGACGGCACAATACTGGGATCAGGAGGGCACAATACTGGGATCAGGAGGGCACAATACTGTGATCAGGAAGGCAAAATACTAAGATCAGGAGAGCACAATACTAAGATCAGGAGGGCACAATACTGGGATCAGGAGGGCACAATACTGGGATCAGGAGGGCACAATACTAAGATCAGGAGGGCACAATACTAAGATCAGGAGGGCACAGCCGTCGTGGGACAGCTTAGTAAAAAGCGTGACTGATCTGGCAAATCTGGGACAGTTGGCAAGTATGATGTAATGCAAGACAATCATGGGGCCCCCATGCACCTGGGGCCCCTGGGCAATGGTTAATGCCCAGGGGTGCCCGTGCATTATGACAGCCCTGGCTGGCAGTAGTCATATGCTTTTATGCCATGGAGTCATGTGTTTTTTATGGCAGAAAAGCCCAGTTTCACCACACTGAGACTAAATTAATGGTTCAACCTCCTCAAAAGTCCCTACACATTGTCCTAAGGCCGCGTACACACGGCAGAGAACCTCGACGGGCGGAACACATCGTTCCGCCCGTGGAGGTTCTCGCCCGGCCATAAGATTCGGTGACCAGCCCGTCGGGAAGGGCGACGAGCCATCCATCCCGACGGGCCGTCGAGCAAATAGAGAACCTGCTCTCTATTTCGGCTCGACGGCATTCCCGACGGGATGCTCACCGAATCCGTACACACGGCCTAGGTTCTCGGCAGAATCAGGATGCCAGCGAGGTTCTCGCTGGTTTCTGCCGAGAACCTTGGCCGTGTGTATGGGGCTTAACAATTCTGCTGCACTTTGGATAGGTAGGTGGGTGCGGCAGGTGGCTGAAGTTACCTGGGCAAGAAAGAAGAGGAGCCATTTCTTGATAGGTGAGAACTGAGAAAATGACCTCCAACAGCAGTAAGAAGGAAGCCCAAATGTTGAAGGTCACATGGATTTGTCTTAAACAGACTTTCTTAACCTTTTTACCACCAAAGAACTCTTGAAAAGTATTTTAGGTCCCAAGGAATCCCTTCTATAAATAATTATATATATACGGTACATTAGCACAATCACTAAATTGTAGAATGTTATATTTTTTTATATAAGAATGAATAGTATGGCATACCTAACATATCTGACTCCCCGGCCAGATCATCTTTTACACCCTCCTGCAGTGTGCAAGTAATACGCTTCAAATTAAATGAATAATAATAACGCAGACAGTAAAAAACGTGGTGTCTCTTAACCACTTCAGGCCCGGACTATTTGGCTGCCCAAAGACCAGAGCACTCTTTGCGATTCGGCACTGTGTCGCTTTAACTGACAATTGCGCGGTCGTGCGACGTGGCTCCCAAACAAAATTTACGTCCTTTTTTCCCCACAAATAGAGCTTTCTTTTGGTGGTATTTGATCACCTCTGCGGTTTTTATTTTTTGTATGTAGCACCCCCTTACTTTCAGTATGGGCACTACGCTAAAGTTAGTTGGAATGGGAGAGTTACATTGCTCCCGTTCGTGATTAGCTAAATTGTGGCTTCTGTCGCTCCAGAAAGGTCTCCTGGGCCAATCTGTATTCTAGGGATGTAGTATCATCTCTGGTCAGCAGTTGGCGCCAGCGGGGTTTCTGGCAGAGCAAGTCTTCCCCAGCAACCAATTGGAGGAGTTCCTCCCTCGCAAGGCATGCTGGGGAGGGGTATATCTGTGACAGGTGTCATGTGTTCTAAAATCTTCGGGGGGTCCCGGTTCCAGGTGCGGCACCCACCTTCAGGGTGCGCGCATTCCATGGACCCCGCTGGGGTGGCCCTCCTGTCCAAGCTTACATGCTTCACCGAGCCTCAACCGGAGGTGAAAGGGGACCCCAGTGACTTACTGGGTTCCCAGTCCTATTGAATGGATCCCAGGCTGGATGCCGTGCGATTGGGGAATCGGCTCAAGGGGAACCTGGAGGCAGGTTGTCCACAGGGCCCGAACGAACCAATCGGGGATCTGGTGACCGGGATGCTGACAGGTACGCTTTACTGTCTCCCGGTGACCTGTGCTAGAATTTACTGGGAGGATTCGCTCTGTTCATTCACCTAATCTCATCTAAAGTAATTGGCCTGTGGCAGAGGCTCTAGAGCAGGGATCTCCAAACTGCGTGCCCTGGGGCCGGATGTGGCCCTTTGCTTGCCTTAATGCGGCCATTGTGGCATTATTCCATCCAATTTAAATGGGGCATAATTCTTGTTGCTGACATCAATGAGGCACTATTCCTACAACTGACACCACCAATTATTTCCATTAACACCAGCGATGGGGCACTAGTCTTTCCACTGTCACCAAAGATATGGTATTTTTTACTCCCACTGGAAATGTTTTACTCCCAATGACTAGGAAATCTGGCACCCTAAAGTCTGAAAGACCGTAAACTGGCCCTTTGTTTAGAAAGTTTGGAGACCCCTGTTCTAGAGCCAGGTCTGTGTGAAAGTCCTGTTCCTCCCAGACATCCAAAGTGACACCTCGGCTGCCAGGTTAGTGAAAGAAAACTCTGTGGGCACCCACTCAAGCAGGAGTGGCGACGAGTTTACAGATTGGTACTACTAAGGACAGGCTTGCCCGTTCATATCCAGGCCTGACACCGCAAGTTCTCCTCTCCTTTCATCAACCTGTCTTTCCTTCCTAACTGAAGTTGATGTTGGTGTGTTGGCCTGGAAATAAAGCCTTGGAAAAACCTTTATTGACTGTCTGGACCTCCGCTCACTACTTTGTTCCTGCATCACACCCCTAGACAACGCTAGGGTAATCAAAAAACAAAAAAACAATAACTGTGGAGAGGTATTGATGATCGGACTTTGAGGCCAAGGAAGTAGGTAAAAAATATAATTTTAATATTACCAATTAAACATAACAGTATAAATGCATAGTAACAATTATATAGCAAAAACAATAATTCAAATACATGGGAAAACCGTTGTGTACAAAATCCCTAAAGTTGCCGACGCACGTTTCGCCGTGGGGCTTCTTCAGGGCAGTTGTTAAGGATTTTGTAAGACGATGTATAGTCAGAAAAACAAAATAGTTATCTGCAATGATACAGGGTTATATGTTATTTACATTGCTACGGTATGTATAAAAATATAAAAAAACAATTATAAAATAAAACAGTAAAAATGAAAGAAGCTGCATCATATAATTACATTGCCGATGATCCTATACCGAATGAGTTCAAGAGCACACACCACAATCAAGTAGTCAAAGGTAAGGTAGGTACTTGCTTCAAAAGAGTCCTCAGATCTTGTTACAGATCTGTTTAATAGAAATATATATGTTATCGCTTGATGTTTTTTTTTTTTACCTACTTCCTTGGCCTCAAAGTCCGACCATCCATACCTCTCCACAGTTATTGTTTTTTTGTTTTTTGATCATATATACGGATGTGGCCCATGTGAGTGCAATTCCCTTGTATTTTCTTATCCCCCTCTATTCCCCTGGCCCACCCTTCCCCTTACCCAATCACCCCCCCCTTTTCTTTACAATTAACGCTAGGGTAATGTAATGTGCCGATCCCAACAATCAAACAGCGAATCCTTCGGGGGTAGCGCTACATGTGCTATAAACAAAAATAATTTCAGGACAAGCTTTCGGGGTATGTCCCCTTCTTTCAAGGTCCAAGCAGTACTGATTCATAATTTGTTAAAATAGAATGTTAAAATAAAACAAGAAGGAAAAAAAAAAGTTATATTTTTTACTATTTGCTATAATAAATATCCCCCAAAAATATATATATAAAAAAAAAAATTTCCTCAGTTTAGGCCGATACGTATTCTTCTACCTATTTTTTGTAAAAAAAAAACTATCAATAAGTGTTTATTGATTGCTTTGAGCAAAAGTTATATCGTCTAAAAAATAGGGCATATTTTTATGGAATTTTTATTAATATTTTTTTTACTAGTAATGGTGGCGATCAGCGATTTGTATCGTGACTGCGACATTATGGCGGACACATCGGACACTTTTGATGCCATTTTGGGACCATTTATACAGCATTCAGTGTTCTAAAAATGCACAGATTACTGTGTAAATGACACTGTCAGTGAAGGAGTTAACCAGTTGAGGGCGCTGAAGGAGTTAAGTGTGTCCTAGGGATGTGTTCTAACTGTGGGGGGATGGGCTACGTGTTACACGACACTGATCACTGCTCCCGATCACAGGTAGCAGTGATCAGTGTCCTGTCACTAGGCAGAATGGGGAAATGCCTTATTTACATCAGCAAAAAATCCTCCCCCCTTCTATCCATTTACAGGGATGGAAGCCTGTTGTAGATCATATGCCTCATCTAAAGTCCCAACCTTATCCCCCCTTTGTTTACATCAGCATTTCCCCGTTCTTCCTCTCTGTGAGATGATCACAGGACTCCCGGTGGACATCGAGTCCGCGAGACCCGTGGTCACACTCACACAAAAAGCGTATATTGATTGGTTAGCGCAAAAAGTTATAGGGTGTACAAACTATGGGATTTTTTTTTTCTAGTGATAGCGTCGATCACTGTCTTTTAGCGGGACTGCGATATTGCGGCAGACAGATTGGGCACCTAACTGACACATTTTGGTGAACAGCAGGGCTGATCCGCCCTATAGGCTCACTATGCAAGCCGCTTAGGGCCCCCCAAATTACTAGAGGCCTTGCCTGGTGGGAAGTCATTTTCGGCCCCTCATCCCGCCAGTATACGGCATATTAATTATTATAGTTTCTAATATTTTAAACATTACCCTCCGGGTGTCATTCTTTAGCCACTTCCCGCCCACCATTTAGCAATATGACGTGATCAGGATAATGAGGCGGCACAGAGCGTGGAGATCGATAGTGTGATGTTTCAGTCTGACACACCGCAACTCCGATCTAGGTAAAGAGCCTCTGACAGAGACTCTTTACCATGTGATCAGTTGTGTCCAATCACAGCTGATCCCGATGTAAACAGGAAAAGCCGTGTATCGGCTTTTCCTCACTCGCATCTGTAAGACATGAGTAGAGGAGAGACGATCGGCTGCTCTCCTGACAGTGGGGGTATGCGCTGATTGATTATCAGTGCAGCCCTCCCGAGGATGCCCACCCAAGACCACCAGGTATGCCACCAGGGTTGCCCACCACTTGTGACCACCAGGTATGCCACCCATGGCCACCAGGGATGCCAATCAGTGCCCACAAGTGATGCCAATGAGTGCCCGGTACTAATGCCTGCCAGTTAGGGTGACCACATTTCCAAACTGCCAGTCAAGGACACCCCCCTCCTTCACAAAAAAATTGCCAATTTTAAAAGCTTATATGCAAGTAATTGGCCATAATAGGAGTATGGGGGTCCGGGTACAGCCTTGGGGGACATGTATCAATGCAAAAAATGTTTTTAAAAATGATTGTTTTTTCAGGAGCAGTGATAATAATTATGCTTAAAGTGCAACAATACAAATGAACAATTCCTCTAATTATAGTAGCTGGGGGGTCCCCTTAGTCTGTCTGTAAAGTGGTGCATGTTTACCAAGTATAGAACATGCTGCAGCAAAAAAGAAATTCTAAAGAAAAAATGGGCAAATCACATTTAAATTGACTCACAGTTGCAATTGCTGTCTGTATTGAAAAAAAAAAAAAAAAGCAAAAAAAAAAAACGTAGTTGCCCCCCACCCCCTAGTCCTGGTTGGGCGTAGTGTGCAGTGCATAGCAGGGCATTTGGCGGGGGGAAACACCCTGGGCTGGGAAACAGACAGTTTCTATCGTTGACTCATCGGGTGGCTGTGTCAGTTTCATCCCGGGACACTGTATTGTCCTGGAATGAAGGTACCCGTGACCCGGGACAGACCTGCAAAATGCGGGACTGTCCCAGGCAATCCGGGACACGTGGTCACCCTACTGCTAGTGCCTCCTTATCAGTAATGCCCATCAGTTCCACCTTAAAGTGCCCATCAGTGTCGCATTTTAGTGCCACCTTTGAATGCCCATCAGTGCTGCATATCGGTGTCACCTATGAGTGCCCATCAGTGCCACCTATCAATGCCCATCTGTGCTGCATATCAGTGTCACCTATCAGTGCCCATCATCAGTGGCCATCAGTGCTGCCTTATCAGTGCCAATCAGTGAAGGCTAAAACGTACTTATTTACAAAGTTTTGTAACAGAAAAACTAAGAAAACTTATTTTTTTTCAAAATTTTCTGTCTTGTTTCTATTTATTTAGCAGAAAATAAAAATCCCAGAGATGATCAAATACCACCAAAAGAAAGCTCTACTTGTGGAAAGAAAAAAAAAGAAAAATATTTGGATACAGTGTAGCATGACGGCGCAATTTCCATTTAAAAAGCGACAACGCTGAAAATTGTCTTGGGCAGGAAGGGGGACAAAGTGCCCGGTATTGAAGGGGTTAAACTCAAACATCTTCATGCAAGAAACAAAATGTTTTGGAAGTTGGGAGCTCTGTGATAAATTGTTCATCTGCCAGTCAGCTTCTGAAAATTCTGCACTGGAGGGGATATTTTTTTTTAAAAGTACCGTACCCCCCCCCCCCCCCCCCCCCCCCCTTACTCCATGATCACTGTTTTTGCTTTTTGTGTCACCTTTCTTCTAAAAAATGCATACAAATTGTCTGATCCCCGAGGCCAGAGCTGACACTGACAGCTCATGACGGATGGGCAGGCAGCAGACGAAAGCGTTAATGAGACCTCAACTCCAGCTGCCTTTTGTACTCTTTGCAGGTAACTCTACAAGTGCCGGAATTTGGAGTCGCCGCAGATCTATGTGTAGAAAGGTCTCCGGCCTTGTCCAGTCTAATGGGAACTTTCCAAGCCAAAGATAGCGGACATCTTTCTGTATGTAGGTCAATAGTGTACAACACCGTGAATTCCTGCGCTAAACCAGTGATTAACTGCTTGACGAGCGGCTCACGCTGATATACGTCAGCAGAATGGCACATACAGGCGGATTAACGTAGCTGTACGTCGTCTTTAAGATGCGGCATTGTGGGCGCGCACGCCGCGAGCTCCTTGAGTGTGATACAAAAACATAGAATATCCAGGCTCAAACTTACCGGCCGATCAGCAACCAACCAAATTCACCTGTCTAACTGTGTGCGTTAAAAACAGAGGTTTAGTTGCACACATTTGCAAATGCATGTGTAAGCTGCAGGCCCCGTCAAGGCGCTCTGTATACTGCAGTCTTAACTATAATATTGCATTTTAACCACTTAAGGACCGCCTACTGCACATTTACGTCGGCAGAATGGCACGGCTGGGCACATCAACGTATATATACGTTGGTTCTAGTACCAAGCCTAATGGCCCATACACACGATCCGAATATCGGCCGACGGATCGTACGACTTTTTTCGCTTAATAATCGCGAGTGAAATAAAATAGGTTTTTAAACTCACGAAAATTCTCGTACGATAGAAAAAAACGATCGGAAGTGATGTCACGTGTTGTAATGTATTTGTATTGTATTGTCGGACGACGGCTGTACTGACTAAACGAAAATCGGACGATCGGACATCGGACGAGAAAAATTTTCGCGCTTGTCCGATCGAATTTAATCGGATGAACGGTCGTGATCGGCTGTCGAAAGTAGTGTACACACGATCCGAAAATCGGACGATCCATCATCGGACGATCGTTTTCGTCCGATATTCGGATCGTGTGTATGGGCCATAAGTCTTACTCTTCGGGCCCCGGCTACTACTGGATGGGGAGCGGAGGAAGATCACTCCACCAGGGAAGGCAAGGAGATAAGCAGGCAGGTGGCTGGCCGGGATTGGAGCCAAGGCAGAAGAAAATGCGAGCGAAGCTAAATGGGCATGTGCCCGAAACTGAAGAAATATTCCCTCCGCTCCGACCAGCACATGATCATCAGAAAGGGGCACAGATAATGGGAAAAATACCACCCCCCTATGCTAGTAGGCACGGCGGAGTGGGGGGGGGGTTAATTCAAATTTTTTTATTTAAATTCTGCACTGATTGTCTTTGAAATTGCCCCTGCCCCCTATTAAATCCAATCTGGGAACAAAACCAGGGACAGACTTGGTCCGGGGACAGTGTCCTCAATCAGGGGACTGTCCCCTGAAACTGGGGATGTCTGGTCACCCTACCCCACAGGAAATGCTGAAATAAACAAGCATTTCCCCATTCTTCCTAGTGACAGGACACTGATCACAGCTCCCTGTAACCGGGAGCGCTGATCAGTGTCGTGTCACACATAGCCCATCCCCCCTACAGTTAGAACACATCCCTAGGACACACGTAACCCCTTCACCGCCTCCTACTGATTAGCCCCTTCGCTACCAGTCACATTTACACAGTAATAAGTACATATTTATAGCACTGATCGCTGTGTAAATGTGAATGGTCCCAAAATGGCAGCAAAAGTGTCCGATGTGTCCGCCATAATGTCGCAGTCATAATAAAAATCGCTGATCACCGCCATTTCTAGTAAAAAAAACATATTAATAAAAATGCCTTAAAACGATCCCCTATTTTGTAGACGCTATAACTTTTGCGCAAAACAATCAAGCGCTTATTGCGATTTATTTTACCAAAAAGATGCAGAAGAATACGTATCGGCCTAAACTGAGGGGAAAAAACATTTTTTTATATATTTTTCAGGGATATTTATTATAGCAAACAGTAAAAAATATTGCTTTTTTTTTAATTATCGTCTTTTTTTTGTTTATAGCGCAAAAAATAAATAACGCAGAGGTGATCAAATACCATCAAAAGAAAGCAGTTTTGTTTGGGAACCACGTCGCACGACCGCACAATTGTCAGTTAAAGCGACACAGTGCCGAATCGCAAAAAGTGCTCTGGTCTTTGGCCAGCAAAAATGGTCCGGGGGTAAAGTAATTAAAAAAGAATAATTGGTGATAGGAATAAAATTTAATATAAATATAAGTGATTACTAACATTCACAGTTGCTGTTCTCAAAGTGCATGTGCCTTTAAAAATGTGAACAGGATAAGAGCGCTACCATACACTATACCAGTGCTTCTCAAATAGTGGGGCGCGCCCCCCAGGGGGACCGCGAGGCTCCGTAAAGGGGGGCTCGTTTAACTACTTGCTGACGGCCGTACGACTTTGTACGGCCGCAGCGCAGCCCTGAATCCCCAGCGTGCGCTCCCGAGCGCGCAGCGGGGAACTCCTGTGCTGGCCGTGTCCCTCGGACACAGCCAAACACAGATCGCGGTAAATAGCCAATCACAGCGGCTATTTACAGCGCGATCTGTGCGGCCAATGGGAGATGATCTCATATGTAAACATATGAGATCATCTCTCATTGCCGACTCTCCGCTCCTCACACAGACAGCGCGTGTGAGGAGGGAGAGAGAACGGAGAACTGAGCGACTTAGAAAAAAAAAAGAGGTAACAAATCAGTGCCCCAGTACCACAGTGTGACCTCTACTACCACAGTGTCCACCAGTACCACAGTGTGCCCCCCAGTACCACTGTGCCCCCCAGTACCACTGTGCCCATCAGTACCACGTGCCCACCAGTACCACGTGCCCACGGTGCGCCCACCATTACCACCGTGCGCCCACCAGTATCACAGTGCGCCCACCAGTACCACCCTGATGATACTATTTACAGTCGCGCGGGGGGGCGCGAAATGTTTTCTTCTTCCTAGGGGGGGCATGACAGAAAATAATTGATAAGCACTGCACTATACTAACATATCACCAAATAAAGCATAAAAACTCATATCAAATATAAAACAACAATATATAAAGTCTGTGAACAAATAAATAAATGCAAAAGTATTCACCCCCCATTGCTATTTTGTTACATTACAGCCTTTAGTTCAATGTTTTTTTAATCTGAATTACATGTGATGGATCAGAACACAATAGTTTAAGTTGGGAAGTAAAATTAGAAAAATCTAAACATAAAACAATTTTTCAGCAATAAAAAAACTGATAATAGGCACGTGCGTATGTATTCACCCCCTTTGTTATGAAGCCCATAAAAAGCTCTGGTGCAACCAATTACCTTCAGAAGTCACATAATTAGTGAAATGATGTCCACCTGTGTGCAATCTAAGTGTCACATGATCTGTCATTACATAGACACACCTTTCTGAAAGGCCCCAGAGGCTGCAACACCTAAGCAAGAGGCACCACTAACCAAACACTGCCATGAAGACCAAGGAACTCTCCAAACAAGTAAGGGACAATGCTGTTGAGAAGTACAAGTCGGGATTCAGTTATAAAAAAATATCCAAATATGTGACGATCCCTAGGAGTGCCATCAAATCTATCATAACCAAATGGAAAGTACATGGCACAACAGCAAACCTGCCAAGAGACGGCCGCACACCAAAACTCACGGACCGGGCAAGGAGGGCATTAATCAGAGAGGAGCACAGAGACCCAAGGTAACCCTGGAGGAGCTGCAGAGTTCCACAGCAGAGACTGGAGTATCTGTACATAGGGCGACAATAAGCCGTACGCTCCATAGAGTTGGGCTTTATGGCAGCGCGTTTTGAGTTTAGGAAAAGGCACGTGGGAGACTCCCAAAATGTATGGAGGAAGGGGCTCTGGTCTGATGAGACTAAAATTGAACCTTTTGGCCATCAAAGAAAATGCTATGTTCACATCACCCAAAGAACACCATCTGCACTGTGAAACATGGTGGTGGGCATCATGCTGTGGGGATGTTTTTCAGCAGCTGGGACTGGGAAACTGGTCAGAGTTGAGGGATAGATAGATGGTGCTAAAAAAAGGGATATTCTTGGTGGTGTTCACTTTAAGGCTTCATTTCCACTGGCGTTTTAAAAGTGAGCTGTAAAACAGCTAGGTATGCCTGGAAAAATTCGCGTTAAAAACGCGAAATTTACCGCGTTTTTGCATGCACGTTTTTGCACGTTTTTTAACGCTAGCGTTAGGCAGCGTTTTTTTGAAAAAAAAAATCTCTAGGCTATATATATGAGATTTTTTATGAAATCCCTGCAGCTCAAAAGCGCCGCGGTGCGCGTTTTTGCGCGTTTATGCGCGTTTTTGCGCGTTTTTTAAGGTCGAGCGTTTTTACAGCTGTGTTTTAGGAGCTTTAGAACGCCCTGCTCCTGCGTTTTTTTTACAGCTCAAAAACGCCTAGGCCATTTGCAGCTCAAAAACGTCTATGTGGGAATGATGCCATAGAATAACATGGACAGGCGTTTTTAAGCTGTAAAAAACGCTCAGAAACGTGGCGGTAAAAACGCCAGTGGAAATGAGGCCTTTGGCTTCCTCTCTAGTACAGCACCCTCCTCCTTCAATAACACATCTTCCAGTACAGGCGCGACTCCCATAGTGCACTAACGTTTAGCCAAGCTTTTTTTAGATCAAAATAGCAATATACTCAACATGTTAAAAAAGATACAAAACACAGAAGGGTCGGGACAATAGCAAAGTAAGCCGTCGGGGCGCTTCAACCCTCACCACTCACAGCTCCCACGGTACTAAGAGGAAACAGACCCAAACTGCTCCCAGCGTTATTCTCCGCCCTCTATGCGTTTTGTCCATATTGATTTTCTCAAGTGGGGTGCCTGACACTGGAAACATCATCCAAATATACCCTATTCCAATCCCTGCAGGATGGACCCCCAGAGCTGGGCACTAGATATATTTTTGTTTCACATTCATTGCCGGCTTCAGATGAGAATTTCTTAGGCTTAATGCAGTGCTGACCGTGCCTTTGCTGCTGGTCTAAGCTAGCCCCCCGGCCTCTGGGGATCCATTCTGCAGGGATCAGAATACGATATAGTCGAGTGGCGTTTCCAGTATCAGGCACCTCCCATGAGTAAGTCAACATGGACGAAACACGCAGGGGACAAAGCCTAACAAAAGGAGCGATTCAGGTCTGTGTCCTCTCGTTCCTTTTACAACTATGAACAGAATATGAAGTCATGGACTTTGTGTGGACATATAGAAGAGAAACTGAATACCATAAAAACAACGTTGTTATGTAGCATTAAAATTGTATTACACAACATTAAAAATTACTCTCCACATAGGAGTTCATAACATGCAAATATTCTGGTTACAGTTTCACATATGGACTTGACGCGTTTTGGCAATCCTTCTTCAGGAGCACATGTGACAGAATCAGTTCACTGGAACTGGGACCATAATCTTTCATAGAGTAATATCAGCCAGTAGGGTAGACTGGAATTCACATTGGAACATAGATACTCACATGCTTGTGCCTATTAGCCTCTTTACATCCACGCTATAGCCAAATGACGGCTACATCGCAGACCTACTTTGCCGGGAGGCCGTCAATAGATGTCCTCCCTTGCCTGAGCGGCCTGCGCGCCCCCTGCTCTGTGATCAGCGAGCCTATGAGACCCCTTACCATGTGATCAGCTGTCAGCCAATGACAGCTGATCATGTGTTGTAAACAGAGCCAGTAATCGGCTACTTTTTCTCCTCACGCTGATAGCGTAAGGAGAAAAAAAAGCCGATCACCAGCAGCTGACAGAGGGACATTGGTCCCGATCAGGGAGAGCTGCCGCTAGCTCATCTGTGCCCATGTGTGCCACCTGTCAGTGCCACCTACCATTGCACAACAGTGCCGCCTAAGAGTACCCTCCAGCGCCACCTACCAGTGCCCACAGTGTCACCTATCACTGCCTACAGTGACACCTATCAGTGTCCACAGTGCCACCAATCGGTGAGTCATCAACAGTGCTGCCCATCAGTGTTGCCTTTCAGTGCCATCTATCAGTGCCACCCATCAGTGCCCTTAAGTACCCATCAGTGCCACCCATCAGTGCCATCTTATCAGTGGCCATCAGTGCCGTCTTATCTGTGCCCATCAGTACTGCCTTATCTGTCCCCATCAGTGCCGCCTTATCTGTACCTCTCAGTGCCGTCTTATCTGTGCCTATCAGTGCCATCTATCAGTGGTATCTATCAGTAACATCCATCAGTGCCCTTAAGTGCCCATCAGTGCCACCCATCAGTGCCATCTTATCAGTGGCCATCAGTGCCACCTTATCTGTGCCCATCAGTACTGCCTTATCTGTCCCCATCAGTGTCACCTTATCTGTGCCCATCAGTACTGCCTTATCTGTCCCCATCAGTGGTGCCTTATCTGTCCCCATCAGTGGTGCCTTATCTGTCCCCATCAGTGCCGCCTTATCTGTACCTATCAGTGCCGCCTTATCTGTACCTATCAGTGCTGCCTTATCTGTCCCCATCAGTGCCGTCTTATCTGTGCCTATCAGTGACCCTCATTGCAGCCTATCAGTGCCGCCTCATCAGCGCATATCAATGAAGGAAAAAAATGTATAACAAAATATGAAACATGATTTTTTCTTTTCAAAATTTTCCATCTTTTTTTGTTTATTTAGCAAAAAATAAAACCCCCAGTGGTGACCAAATACCACCAAAAGAGATTTGTCTTGGCAGTAAGGGGGTTTAAGTGCCCAGTTAGCAAGTGGTTAATGTGTGAAGATTGATCGGTTTTAGGGCGAACATCAAAAGGCATCACTACAGCAAGCCCAATCGCTCCAGCCAATCGCATTTCCTTCTGCTAGAGTCAGACTTGTGAAAGCTGGTTTCTTATTGGTTGCTCCTCTAAACACATAGGGCCAGATTCAGGTACAATTACATTGGCGCAGAGTATCAGAGATACACTACGCCACCGTATTTTACCTGGCTCTACGACGAATTCTGGTAGATTTTGGCCCGTAAGGTACGGCGGGGTAGTGTATTTCTCGCGGCGGAATCGAAATACGCGATTAGGGGGCGTGAAGCATTTAAATTAGGCGCGTCCCCGCGGCGATCGAACTGCGCATGTTCCGTTCAGAAATTTCCCGCCGCGCATTGCGCGAAATAACGTCGTTACGTCATTTTTTGTTTGAGTAGCGTCGTTTACGAACATTCCTATTCCCGGACGACTTACGTAAAAAATAAAAAAAAACGTTGAAATTCGACGCGGGAACGACGGCCATACTTAACATGGGCTGTCTAATACTAGACCAGATAAAAGCTGGAATAACTTTACGCGGCAAAAAGATGACTACAGATGCCGTAAGAGATTGCGAACGACGCTCGTAACTTTGTGGATCGTCGGAAAAAGCTCATTTGCATACCCCGACACGGAAAACGACGGGAACTCCACCCAACGGCCGCAAATTTATTGCAGCGTAGATCCGAAGGCGTACGAACACGTAAGCTAGTCGGATTGAAGCCCGAAGCCGTCGTTTCGTGGTTTGAGGATTCAGACTAATGAAACGACGCGCCTAATTTGAAAGTACTCCGGTCTAACGCGAGATACACCGGAGTAAGGGCTCTGTGAATCTGGCCCATAGCTCCTTGCTGTATGAAATAAGCAGGATCGTGTTTGGAATTGTACAATTGAGCTTCTATGCATTCGATGATTTGGTGCCCCCAAAAGGGTTAAACGTCTGGAAAGAAAATTGAGAACTCGGCATCTCAGTGTGACGTGATTATTGCAGTGACTGTCCTGCAGGCACTCGGCTCTCTCCGGGGACCACCTGCAAGACGATAATCCCACCTGCAGGGGCGTATGCCATCATCACTCACACTCGTCAACCCTCAACATAGGGTGCAAAGAGTAAGTGAAAACAGAATGCATGCTATTAGGAAAGCAATATCATATTCTGAGTGTTTGAATTTATTTTTTCCTATTTACGAGATGCAAATTCAGACTTTGTAGTGTAGAGTATAAATTTGAATTAATAATTAATATTACTCTTTCTTTTTTCTTTTATTACCGTATATACTTGAGTATAAGCCGAGTTTTTCAGCACTATTTTTTGTGGTGAAAATGCCCCCCTCGGTTTATACTCACCGTTTTGCGCCTGATCACCCGGACTTTGAGGACCCGGTACCGGCCAAAACCTGGCACATATGTAGCCCCACTCTTCCTCTACAAGTGTGCAAAGTTTGTTGTCCGGGGGACCTATGGCCGAGGAGCACCGATTTTTCAAACCCGGGCACCCCTTCCATAGACTCCGATGTTGAACGGTAATTTCTCCGGTGAATTTGGGCACCCGGTACCGGCAGGTCGTAGGTCCCCTGGACCCGGAACTTGGCACACATGTAGCCCCACTCTTCCTCTACAAGTGTGCAAAGGTTGTTGTCTGGAGGAACCTACGACCCGGGGAGCACCGATTTTTCAAATTCGGGCACCCCTTCCATAGACTCCGATGTTGAACGGTAATTTCTCCGGTGACTTTGGGCACCCACCCGGTACCGGCCGGTCGTAGGTCCCCTGGACCCAAAACTGGGCACTAATGTACCATAGATTGCCATGTTAAACGTCAGTCTAGTCATGGGCACAGTGAGGCATGGGCACAGTGAGGCATGGGCACAGTGAGTCATGGACACGGTGAGGCATGAGCAGAGTGATGCAAGGGCACGGTGAGGCATGGGCAGAGTGAGGCATGGACACAGTGAGCACAGGCGTATCTAGTGAAAATGGCACCTATGGCAAGCACTGAAACTGTCAAAACATTCGGATAACCAGGGACAGGGAGGGACGCAGTGTGACAAGTGACACTGAGGACCAATTTTTTTTTGGTGGGGGGCGGCGCAAACAAACTGAAAAACAAACAAAAAAAAATTGCAGCCACTGCGCCCAGCAAACGCAGCCACTGTGCCCAGCAAACGCAGCCACTGTGCCCACTGCTCTGGGGAGAAGATGATGCTGCACAGAGGAGGTTAGGCGGAGCCACTGTTACCATACCCTACATGGATCCGGTCTGGCCAGTCATCGGCCACCATGGGGGCACTGGTCACTCCCCACCCCAGGCCAAGTAGCAATATTAGCAAATTGCTGTGTCGGCGCCGTGCTACATCAGACCGGCCACAGGAGCTACATTAGTGCAGGAGGCGACCACGGAAGGATGGGTGGGTTTTTTTTTTGTGCGGGGGTGGCTTTTTGCCGCCCCCCTCTCCATGGCGTCCATGACACTTGCCATGGCTGCCATACCCTAGATACGCCACTGACAGTGAGGCATGGGCACAGTGAGGCATGGGCACAGTGAGGCAGGTTTTACATGAATGAATAAAAGTTGATCATTGTAAACACCCTGGCCAGTGTTAAATGGTTTACCTCATCCCTGTAAATGATACATTCATAAGAGAGCTTGTTCTTTTGAAAAAAAAACAAAAAACGTATTGCCCGGATTACCAGGTGGAAATAAAGGAAATAAATCCTAAAAAAGAAAACAAATGCAGCCGTCGCACCTTTAAGAATTGGTAATCTGCAATATAATAAATGTTTGCTTTTGGCTTTATCAGCGCTTTAAAAGAATAATAATACTGAGACAGTTTCGGCCGTAGAGGAAACCTGTTTTTCGTTTGCCGGCCAGTAAAGAGTTAACGGCGTAGTGCAAAAACCTGTAAACGGCGATGAAAACAAATGCTGGGAGCGCGACTCCGGCCCGAGATAAACGGCTCCCAGTATATTAAAAACAATTTATTTCCCGGAGCTCGTTCCCCTTCCTCTGAACTCGCCCTTTGTTCTGTATATTGGTATAATAAGTGGTTGCCATGTTAACTCTTTCACCGCCGAGCGGGATGATGAATTGTCGGGCCCCGGCTTCAATATTCTCAGATCGGATGTTCAGGAATATGGGGGGGGGGGGGGGGGAGTTTGTTTGGACCTAGCTGACATTGTGATGAAATTATTTGTCGCACTATTGCAGGATTTTATACATCTTCCAAAATAGTAAAATTACTTGAAGTAGGAGGGCTTAAAAAGGAACCTGTCTGGGGGCCCCACCTCCTAAGTGGCCCCTGATCCTTATCCCATCTTTACTAATATATAAGCCAAATATTTTCAGCAAAACTGATTTTGTTCCAGCGCAAATTTGAGCTCCTTGCAAGAAATTTGCCTGAGAAAACCCTCTATTTATTATTTTTTATTTAGAGATTATTATTTTTTTTTGGGGGGGGGGGGGGATATTTTATTTATTTATTTGATTTTGTTACAGCAGAAACTTAAACTATTTGCAAGAAAGCTGCCTTTATGTATTTATTTATGTGTTTGTTTGTTTGCTTCTATTTAGAGGTTGTTGTTTTTTTTTTGTTTTGTTTTTTTTTGGGGGGGGGGGTGGTATTTCATTTATTTAACTAGATTAATTCCTTATTTTAAAAAAATATATATTTTTATATTTATTTATAAATAGAGAGTTTTTTTTTGTTGGGGGGGGGGGGGGGTATTTTATCTATTTATTTTATTTTGTTACAACAGAAACTTAAACTATTTTCAAGGAATCCGCCTGAAAAAAAAAAAAAACTTTAATGTATTTATTTTTAGAGGTTGTTGTCTTTCTATTTAGAGGTTGTTGTTTGTTTTTTTTGTTTTTTTTTTTGGGGGGGGGGGGGTGGTATTTCATTTATTTAACTAGATTAACTCCTTTAAAACATTTTTTATCAATTAAAAAAAAAAAAACGTTATTTATTTCTATTTAGAGAGTTGTTGTTTTTTTTTGGGGGGGGGGGGGGGGTTATTTATTTATTTGATTTTTTTACAGCAGAAACTTTAACTATTTGCAAGGAATATTCCTTAAAAAAGTTATTTATTGATTTATGTGTTTGTTTGCTTCTATTTAGAGGTTGGTTTTTTTTAGGGGGGGGGGGGGGTATTTCCTTTATTTCACTACATTAATTCCTTATTTTTCTTTTTTTTTAAATACATTTTTTTATATAAAAAAACGGTATATATTTATATTTAGAGAGTTTTTTTTTGTGGGGGGGGATTTTTTTATTTGATTTTGTTACAACAGAAACTTGAACTATTTGCAAGGAATCTGGCTAAAAAAAAAAAAAACATGCTTGTTCGTTTCTATTTAGAGGCTGTTATTTATTTATTTTTTTTGGGGGGGGGGGGTATTTAATTTAACTAGATTTATTCCTTTATATATATATTTATTTGATCATCATTTGTGTACTGTTTCTTAATACTTTTTTATTTATTTTTTCTTTTTTTTGGGTGTCTATTTTAACACATAGATACTGTAGGTCCAGGAAAATTGGAAGGAGGTTCCATAGCCATAAGGAGCCATTTCAAAACCAATTGCACCCTTAAAAAAAACACCCTAATGATGACTTTTCTTGCAATGCATTTATCCACAATTCCAAAACTTTATCAAAATCTCAAGATTTTTGCCAAATTCTTAAAAATAAACTATGGGGCAGATTCACAGAGAATTAGATTCTCGTAGAGTATCAGAAATACACTACGCCGCCGTTTTTTACCTGGCTCTACGTGGAATTCAGGTAGATTTTGTCCAGTAAACGATGGCGGCGTAGTGTATTTCTCCCGTCGCAATCCATCTGCGCGAGTAGGGGGCGTGAAGCATTTAAAATAGGCGCGTTCCCGCGGCGATCGAACTGCGCATGCTCCGTTCGCAAATTTCCCCGCCGTGCATTGCGCGAAAACACGTCGTCACGTCGTAGTAGCGTCGTTTACGTACATTCCTATTCCCGAACGAGTTACGTTAAAAAAAAAAAAAATATATTTTCAAATCGACGACGCGGGAACGACGGCCATACTTTACATGGGTTACGCACTGTTAGACCAGCAAAAAGCTCCTCTAACATTACGTAGCCAAAAAATGACATAGGCGATTGCGAGGGACACTCGTACCTTCGTGGATCGCCGTAAAAACTCATTTGCATATCCCGACGCATGAAAACGACGCAAACTCCTCCCAGCGGCCGCAAAAATATCGCAGTGTAGATCCGAAGGCTTACGAGGACGTAAGCCTCTCGGATCGAAGCCCGAAGCCACCGTATCATGGTTTGAGGATTCAAACTAGTGATACAGCGCCCAAAATTTGAGGCCACAAACAATATATATATTCAAATCCCCAGGGGGGCCATATTAAATCAACAGGGGGGCCGCATTTGGCCCACGGGCTGGACTTTGGACATGCCTGGTTTAGGAGATATTTACATTACATGCAGCCAGTGACATCGCTGGCGCATGCGCTCTGAACGAATGGCTTGCGGGTGCTGTTCCTTTCCGATCCCTGTGCCGTGAACCGCGGCTCCCGCGCGCATGCGTGGGAGTGGTGTCATCGCGGCTCCCGCAACTTAAGGTGCCGCAGCCCGCGAACCCGGAAGTAACTCCGGATAAGATCAGCGTTGTTAGAAGAGGGAAGGTCTGGACAGCCATACTCCAATAAAAACACCTTTATTTTTCAAAATAATAAATTCTATTTATTTATCTATTTAATTCGCACACACTTAGGGTCCTTTCACACGAAGCGGACCGTTTTTCGGTCCGCTCCGTGTGTCCGTCAGCTCAGCGGGGGGGTCTCCGCTCAGCTGTCGGCGGACGGGGCGGTCCCCGCACACTGTGCAGGGACCGCCCTGTCTCTCCTCCGCCATCCCCTATGGGGAGTCGGATGGAAACGGACCGTCTGTCCGTTTGTATCCGATCCGTTTGGGCGGACGGAAGAAAAATAGGACATTCTTCCGTCCGCAAAAACGGATGCGGATCTAGCGGACGTTAGCGGATGCATCATCCGCTAACGGATCCGCTCCCATAGGGAAGGACGAAAAAGGGTTAATACCTGCAGAGGCGCATTGCCGGCGGTATACCCGCGGTTTCCCATTGCTTCTCGAAGGAGCTGTACAATTTCAAAATTAGCGCTCTTTTTTTGTTTATAGCGCAAAAAATAAAAACCGCAGAGATGATCAAATACCACCAAAAGAAAGCTCTATTTATGAGAATAAAAGGACGCCAATTTTGTTTAGGAGCCACGTCACACGACTGCGCAATTGTCAGTTAAAGCGACACAGTGCCGAATCGCAAAAACTGCTCTGGTCAGGAAGGGGGTAAATTCTCCCTACTCTATTCGAAAAACTTTTTTTTTTTTTTCGCTATACATACTGGCTGATGGGGCATGCTGGGACTAGTAGTTCCTCAACCAGCACTATGTTACCTCTTAACCTGGCTCCAGGGTTCTCCAGCTCAGACCCGTTTCCTTCCCCTCCCTCCACCCCCCGCAGATTCTGACCCCCACCCCCTGCAATTCATCAGTGGGCTTGCAGCGGTGCCAGGGATTATGTGATCTGATCTCTTCTATCCTCTGTTTAATGATTCAGCGCTCTATGAAATGATTCAGCCCCGCGGTGAGTAATGGTGACTACATAACTGTTTGTGTGCCCGCGCACTCGTGTGTTCTCACTCAATTACCCATGCTTGCTGCTGGGCAGGGTGCCCACTACAGAATAACAAATGCATCTGTTTTCCCGTAAGACCAGGAGCGGCGCTCAGCCTGAACGCCAGGCCCGGGGGGTTAACCCTTTCCGAGAGGCCCGAGGACGTTTCATCGCTTCTCCGGGAACGATTACCACCCTAAGAACACATGTGAGCACAGGATCCTCTGCGATGTGGAATATCGGGGTCATTATAACTACTTCAGTACCGGGCGCTTTCACCCCCCTTCCCGTCCACTAAAATGTTCAGCTTTCAGCGATGCCACACTTTGAATGACAATTTACATTTTTATCATTTTTATTTGGGCAATTAGAACTTTATTTGGTAGTATTTATTTTTATTTTTCACTGATGTGCCCTGATAGGCTGCACCGATGGGCACTGATGAGGCAACACAAAAAAGACAACTGCGCCACCCATGTTGGGTATCGCCACACATATGAGAGTGAGAGAAAGAAATCATGCACCAATCCCCCCCACCCACCCCACCCGGTGACACCCGCCGGAACAAACGTGGCAGCGACCACAGCGGCACCTGCCAGACCACCCGCGGCACTGACCACCAGCCAGACCTGCCGTGGGTGGCTCTGGTGTCCCCTCCTCAGGCTTCCTCCTTTTCCGGCAAAGCGCTAGGCGTCCAATAGGGTCGCTTGGCGCTTTGGCCAATCAGGAAACATGTCTCACAGACCTGCCTCCTGATTGGTGGGGAGGAACTGTAGTGTGACCATAGCAAAAATTATTCACTATTGTCACACAACAGGGTGGGATCGGGACGCAGTGCTCTGCGCCCCGAGCCCCCCCTATCTCGAAGCCTATTAGAGCCTCTGGCACAATTCATGTGTCTGACGTCCTAAATGTTGCCGGGCACATGGATTTGGGGGGGCGAAGGTGTTAGGGGGACGGAGCCCGTGTGCCCACAATGCATGGTCGCCACTGAAGAAAGACTCAAAAAAAGAAAACAAATGCAGCCATCACAAATAATTGTTTTAAGCAATTGGCAATATTGCAGTATAATAAATGTTTGCTTTTGGGTTTAATACTGCTTTGCCATATTCTAAAAAGAAGGAGAGGGGGGGGGGGGAAGTGTATCCAATCACTGATCATCTTATTATCTTTGTGACTTGGCTTCATTTTTTTTCTTTCTCCTATAAAAAGGAGGATTTGATAAACATTACGAAATTAGAGACACAAATGTATCCTGAAGGGAAATAAGATTTATGTATTAGAAAAGGATTTGAAGGTATTGCATCAGTTATAGAGCCGGAATGGGGGATAAGAGAAGTGGGTGTGGAATGGGGGGATACGAGAAGTGGGTGTGGCTTTAAAGGGGTTTTCCAGCATCCGATGACTTTAATTTGCAGCTGAGGAACGTTCCATTCATCACAGTGCAACCTGAAATAAAGGTCACTGTGCACACTGATAACCCATACAGAGCAATGTATAAGGAAAGAGAACCTGTCAGCCATTGTTAGCCACTTTATTGTTAACCACCCATATATCCCTTATGGACCACAGCAGTTTTAAACTAGCTTTTCTATTGGCTTCCTTTTTTTTTTTTTTTGTCAAAGCTTAATTGAACAAGCTGAAGTTAGAAGCTGATTGGCTGCCACGCAGAGCTGCACCAGATTTTGCACTCTCCAGTTTTAGTAAATCAACCCCATAATGTTTAACCAGGGGGTGGAACCGAGGGACAGTGCTCAGAGGTGGGTAGGGGGTGGAACCGAGGGACAGTGCTCAGAGGTTGGTAGAGGGTGGAACCGAGGGACAGCGCTCAGAGGTGGGTAGTGGGGTGGAACCGAGGGACAGTGCTCAGAGGTGGGTAGGGGGTGGAACCGAGGGACAGTGCTCAGAGGTTGGTAGAGGGTGGAACCAAGGGACAGCGCTCAGAGGTGGGTAGGGGGTGGAACCGAGGTACAGTGCTCAGAGGTTGGTAGGGGGTGGAACCAAGGGACAGTGCTCTGGGGTTGGTAGGGGGTGGAACCGAGGGACAGTGCTCAGAGGTGGGTAGGGGGTGGAACCAAGGGACAGTGCTAAAAGGTTGGTAGGGGGTGGAATCGAAGGACAGTGCTCAAAGGTTGGTAGGGGGTGGAACTGAAAGACATTGCTCAGAGGTGGGTAGGGGTGGAACCAAGGGACAGTGCTCAGAGATTGGTAGGGGGTGAAACCGAGGTACAGCGCTCAGAGGTGGGAAGGGGATGAAACCAAGGGTCAGCGCTCAGAGGTGGGTAGGGAGTGGAACCAAGGGACAGTGCTTAGAGGTGGGAAGGGGATGAAACCAAGGGACAGTTTTCAGAGGTGGGTAGAGGTGGAACCGAGAGACAGTGCTCAGAGGTTGGTAGGGGGTGGAACCAAGGATCAGCCCTCAGAGGTTGGTAGTGGGTAGAACCAAGGGACAGCGCTCAGAGGTGGGAAGGGGATGAAACCAAGGATCAGCGCTCAGAGGTGGGTAGGGGTTGGAACCAAGGGACAGTGCTTAGAGGTGGGAAGGGGATGAAACCAAGGGACAGTTTTCAGAGGTGGGTAGGGGTTGGAACCAAGGATCAGCGCTCAGAGGTGGGTAGGGGGTGGAACCAAGGATCAGCGCTCAGAGGTTGGTAGTGGGTGGAACCAAGGGACAGTGCTCAGAGGTGAGAAGGGGATGAAACCAAGGGTCAGCGCTCTGAGGTGGGAAGGGGATGAAACCAAGGAAAGGTGCTCAGAGGTGGGTAGAGGTGGAACCGAGAGACAGCACTCAGCGGTGGGAAGGGGATGAAACCAAGGATCAGCGCTCAGAGGTGGGTAGGGGGTGGAACCAAGGATCAACGCTCAGAGGTGGGTAGGGGGTGGAACCAAGGATCAGCGCTCAGAGGTGGGTAGGGGGTGGAACCAAGGATCAGCGCTCAGAGGTGGGTAGGGGGTGGAACCAAGGATCAGCGCTCAGAGGTTGGTAGTGGGTGGAACCAAGGGACAGTGCTCAGAGGTGGGAAGGGGATGAAACCAAGGGACAGTGCTCAGAGGTGGGTAGGAGGTGGAACCAAAGGGCCATGCTCAGAGGAGGGTAGGGGGTGGAACCAAGGGTCAGTGCTCAGAGGTTGGTAGTGGGTGGAACCAAGGGACAGCGCTCAGAGGTGGGAAGAGGATGGAACCGAGGGACAGTGCTCAGAGGTAGGAAGGGGATGAAACCAAGGGACAGCGCTCAGAGGTGGAAAGAGGATGGAACCGAGGGACAGTGCTCAGAGGTGGGAAGGGGATGAAACCAAGGGACAGCGCTCAGAGGTGGAAAGAGGATGGAACCGAGGGACAGTGCTCAGAGGTGGGAAGGGGATGAAACCAAGGGACAGCGCTCAGAGGTGGGAAGAGGATGGAACCGAGGGACAGTGCTCAGAGGTGGGAAGGGGATGAAACCAAGGGACAGTGCTCAGAGGTGGGTAGGAGGTGGAACCAAAGGGCCGTGCTCAGAGGTGGGAAGGGGGTAGTGAGAAGGGGTAACTTAGAAATGGGGAGTACTTGCACCTATTCTCTGAAAAAAAGCCCAGCCTGTGACCCACAAGAGAAGAAAAAAGCTTTGGACATACTTCTTATTTAATACAATGCACATTAACGTACATGCATTAACACAATGCAAAGAAGTAGGCTTGCAATCTATCTATCAGTATGTTTGGCACCGTGTTTCACAGTATACGGTCTTCTTAAGAAAAGCATTCTTTGAGAATCTGCTGCAAACTTTCTTGCCTGAAGATCCTGCCAGTAACGGCACTTCCTGTGTCAGGCTGACAACACTAAGCCGCTGCTGGGCAATAAGTAACAGCGTTGTCAATCAAGCTCCTTCACTTGGTCTTTGGGCTGCCTATCAGGTGTGCACATGCATTCTTGCAGACCTGATAGGCAGTTCTATGGTCAAATGAAGGAGCTTGCACAGCAGGCTGACAATGCTGCTGCTCAGCTTTACCATTCATTCATTAGCAACACGTCGCTTGTCTTAGTGTGTCCCGTGCTAATAAGCATGTGCCTGAGCTGCCATCACTTACTGCCCCCGTGCGGAAGTTTGTACCAGTGCATTTTGGCGCGTTTACCAAAAGCATGTGCGTAGTGCTGTTTCCATGTATGTGTGTGCAGATGTTTGTGCGAGCGGCGTGCAATATTAGTGCTCTCGTATGTACCGAGGGGGGGTGGGGGGGACACGGTGCAGCTGCCAATTTCTCCCTCTCTACCAGGAGCTCTGGGTCTGTCTAAGCTTGTTCTTCATGACACGATTTTAGGAGCCATCCAAAATCTATAATTATCATGACAAGCTTGTCTCAACGCCTCCCTCCCTGAGCCCTTCCACCCCTGTAATCAAGATTTAACCCCTTCTACCCAACAGGTGGCCCACCACTTATTAATCTTACAGGGATGAGTTGCAATACATGGTGTTCTAGGTTGTCCTGTATAGGTATGGATGATGTCCAGGACTGGTATGAAGGTAGTCTAGCCTCTGGTCTTCTGGGTTGCCCTATATAGGGGTGGATGATATCCAGGACTGGTATGAAGGTAGTCTAGTCTCTGGTCTTCTGGGTTGCCCTATATAGGTGTGGATGATATCCAGGACTGGTATGAAGGTAGTCTAGTCTCTGGTCTTCTAGGTTGCCCTATAAAGGTGTGGATGATATCCAGGACTGGTATGAAGGTAGTCTAGCCTCTGGTCATCTAGGTTGCCCTATATAGGTGTGGATGATACCCAGGACTGGTATGAAGGTAGTCTAGTCTCTGGTCTTCTAGGTTGTCCTGCATAGGGGTGGATGATATCCAGGACTGGTATGAAGGTAGTCTAGTCTCTGGTCTTCTAGGTTGCCCTATAAAGGTGTGGATGATATCCAGGACTGGTATGAAGGTAGTCTAGCCTCTGGTCTTCTAGGTTGTCCTGCATAGGGGTGGATGATATCCAGGACTGGTATGAAGGTAGTCTAGCCTCTGGTCTTCTAGGTTGCCCTATAAAGGTGTGGGTGATATCCAGGACTGGTATGAAGGTAGTCTAGCCTCTGGTCGTCTAGGTTGCCCTATATAGGGGTGGATGATATCCAGGACTGGTATGAAGGTAGTCTAGCCTCTGGTCATCTAGGTTGCCCTATATAGGTGTGGATGATATCCAGGACTGGTATGAAGGTAGTCTAGCCTCTGGTCATCTAGGTTGCCCTATATAGGGGTGGATGATACCCAGGACTGGCATAAAGGTAGTCTAGCCTCTGGTCTTCTAGGTTGTCTTATATAGATGTTTATGATTATGAAACCCATTACTGGTATGAAGGTAGTCTAGCCTCTGGTCTTCTAGGTTGTCCTATATATGTGTGGATGATATCCAGGACTGGTATGAATGTAGTCTAGCCTCTGGTCTTCTAGGTTGTCCTATATATGTGTGGATGATATCCAGGACTGGTATGAAGGTAGTCTAGCCTCTGGTCTTCTAGGTTGCCCTATATAGGGGTGGATGATATCCAGGACTGGCATAAAGGTAGTCTAGCCTCTGGTCTTCTAGGTTGTCTTATATAGATGTGGATGATCATGAAACCCATGACTGGTATGAAGGTAGTCTAGTCTCTGGTCTTCTAAGTTGTCCTATATAGATGTGGATGATCATGATACCCAGGACTGGTATGAAGGTAGTCCAAGCCTCTGTTTTTCTAGGTTGTCCTGTATAGATGTGGATGATATTCTGGACTTGTATGATTGTAGTCTATACTCTATGCACAGGTTTTTATTATATAGAACTAGGGATGAGTGTTGGAGTCACGTGCCACCTTAGGTTTGTTCATGGTGGATCTCCTGGTTTTGTAGTTCCTCTTCATTTCCAGTTTCTGGTCATAAATTTGTGCCGAACCCATCTTGTAATGCAGAGTCCTTGCCATTGAGTCCTTAGGAGTCAATACACCAATGAGCTAGGCAACTGACTATAAGGGCAAGTCAGAGTCGTAACTAGAACCTTCAGGGTGCAAGGAACCATGAAGGTTCCTCCGGCCCTTTCCATTGGTCCCTGGGCCCTTTCCGCTGGTCCCTGGGCTCTACCCTCCAAGCCCAGGGCCCTTCCCATTGTTCCCATGACCCTATACACTAACGCAGGGTCCTTTTAAAGCCCTGGTCAAAAGTCAAAACACTAACCACTTGTCGACCGCCAGCTGTCGTTATATGTTGGCTGTTTGAAGTGGAATATCGTTGTTATGGCAGCAGCTAGCTACCATAACCCCGTAATCCACTTCTTCAGCGGGCGGTGGGCTTTCAGATAAAAGTTTCCTCAGCGGCAGATTCGCCACAAGATCACTTTTATCAGTGGCAGGAGAGGTGCCCTCTGCCGCTTACCGGAGCCATTGGCAGCGGCGATCATATCCTTCTCCCTGTTAGGTATGGAGCTGAGTGAGGGGAAGATGGCCCCCACCTGGTGCCATACCCTTGCAGGGCAGAAGTTGACGTCAAGACGTCACTTCCCCTATAGCTCTTAAAGGGACATTATATTTATTTTTATTTTTTCAAACAACTTTGTTTTATTTTTTTATTGCAAATATTTAAGGAGGACCTGTCATGCTTTTTTTTCTATTACAAGGGATGTTTACATTCCACACTACAGGCATACAACATTGCTTGTCCTGCAGAGGAGGGGTCATTGCAGCAGTTTCTCCACCTACCTGCCTGTTACTGGCCCCCAAGGAAAACCTGGTAGGGAATGTTTCATATAATGACAATGGGGGATGTGGACAAAAAACATGCACCCCATGCATTAGAAATATTAATAGACTGAGAGACCCTGACCCAGGGATTGTGGGATATGTGGTTTCTTCACTGGAAGTGTCAGTTCATAGACCCCAACAGGGATGGACTGGCCATTGGGACTACAGGGAGTTTCCTGGTGGGCCGATGGCTCAGTGGGCCGGCTTCAGTGACAGCGGACCGCTGCCCCCTCCGCTCCTCTGTCTCTCCCTCCCCGCAGTGCTCACCTGGGGGGAACAGAGAAGCAGAGGGACGACAGAGGAGCATGGGGGAGGGGACAGACAGCTAACTCAACAGCTATGGCCTGGGAGTTTCTCACTTCTGCCTAATCTTGTCCCATAAGGGGGGGCACTCAACTGATTCATTGACCCCGGGCATTAGAAATAGTGATGTCTAGCTTCCCCACTGGTGCACTGCAATGCTATAAGAATACCAGACTTTTACCAGGCGTTCTACCCTAATAAAGATCTGCAGAGCAGTGGCTAGTGAAGGGGGAGAGGGGGCTTGGGTCGCCGGGGGGTGCGGGATTTGTCTGGCCGCCATGGGAGAGACCTGTCAAAGTGGGCCAGTCTGGATGAAGTCCAGGGCCAAATTATTGTCCCAGTCCAGCCCTGGAGCCCAAGGAATTAGAAATAGTGATAAGTCTCCGGTGCAGCTGCAATGCTTCCCAGACTTTTCCAGGCTTCCCAGATCTGCAGAGCACTAGACAGAGAGACCCAAATATTGTGGGATATATAGTTTTTTTTACTGGAAGTGTCAGTTCTTAGACTACAGACAGATATCATGCATTAACCTGTGCGGGGCCATGCCACCTTCTTCATGTTTGAACACAAACATTAACAGCAAACGAAGGAATGTGAAGATTTACCCGACTATACGGCTGTGCGTAAAGGGCAACAAATGACACCATGAAACTACATGACCGATGCACAGGTGAATATTACAAAGTGCAGGTAGGAAGGTTTGCCTTGTTGTCCAGAGTCATGAAGTTTTTCTTTCTATGTGAACTAGCCCTTTAAACCGACATACTTTGAGCTGTAGGTACATGCAGGTCAGTAGATTGCAGAGACGTTAATCACGGAGGAATCTGACTGTATTTGGCACGTTACATTGTTTTAACAGACGTCTGAAGTGAGCATGCTTATTAATCAATATTTTATTTGAGTGACTAAACACCGGTGTCTAGAGTCATCGTGTTTAGCTGATTTTTTATTTATTTTTTGACTGAAGGCAGAGGCATCAAGCAAAGGGCAGCCAAAGGGTTTTACCGTTTCTAATTTCTTACCTGGAGATTGTATTTTTCTGGGGGCCGAGCTGCCCGAGCAGTTCACTCAGGTTCATAGGGACTGGAAAGTCTCCTGTTATTGCATTATAAAATGTGTGCAAAATCTACCATTATGTGCCGCACTGCACACATCACTATATTGTCAAAAGTATTGGGACGCCTGCCTTTACACACATGGGGCCAGATTCAAATAGTATTTACGTTGGCGTATCAATAGATACGCCGTGTAAATACTAAGAATAGCCGGTGTATCTTTTTTTGCTATTCAGAAAAGAAGATACGCCGGAATTCTGCTAATATACGAGTGGCGTAATTCTGTTACACCGTCGTATATTAGTTGCATTTTTATGCTGGCCGCTAGGTGGCGCTTCCGTCGTTTTACGCGTCGAATATGTAAATTAGGGAGTTACGCCGATTCCCGAACGTAATTGCGGCCGGCCGTTGTAGTTTACGCCGTTTGCGTAAGCGTTATTCCGGCGTAAGGTTACCCCTGCTATAGGAGGCGCAGCCAATGTTAAGTATGGACGTCGGGACAGCGTTGAATTGTACGTCGTTTACGTCGTTTGCGTAAATCGTTCGGGAATTGGGCTGTACGTAATTTACGTTCACGTCGTTTACATTGACTACTAGCGACGTGATTTCACGCATGCGTACTGGGATACATCCACAGATGGCGCATGCGCCGTTCAGAAAAAACTTCACTAACGTGGGGTCATGATTCATTTACATGAATCACGCCCCCATCTTCCACATTTGAATTGCGCGGGCTTGCGCTGCCACAGTTACACGACGCCGCCGTAACTTACGGCGTAAGTAGTTTCTGAATAAGGAACCTGCCACTGATAGTTACGGCGGCGTAGTGTATCTGAGATACGCTACGCCTGCCTATAGATAGGCAGAGGTATCTGAATGTGGCCCATGAACTTTAAAGGGGTTGTAAAGGTACAATTCCCCCCCCCCCCCCTAAATATCTTTCTTTACCTCAGTGCAGTCCTCCTTCACTTACCTCATCCTTCCATTTTGCTTTTAAATGTCCTTATTTCTTCTGAGAAATCCTCACTTCCTGTTCTTCTGTCTGTCTGTACTCCACACAGTAATGCAAGGCTTTCTCCCTGGTGTGGAGTGTTGTACTCGCCCCCTCCCTTGGACTACAGGAGAGTTAGGACACCCACTAACACACAGCTCCTTTCTCTATCTGCAACGTAGAGAGCGTCCTGACTCTCCTGTAGTCCAAGGGAGGGGGCGAGCACGACACTCCACACCAGGGAGAAAGCCTTGCATTACTGTGTGGAGTTACAGACAGAAGAACAGGAAGTGAGGATTTCTCAGAAGAAATAAGGACATTTAAAAGCAAAATGGAAGGATGAGGTAAGTGAAGGAGGACTGCACTGAGGTAAAGGAAGATATTTAAGATTTTTTTTTTTTTTTACCTTTACAACCCCTTTAATGTCATTCCAGCATAGGCGTGCACACAGGGTGTGCCTGGTGTGCCCAGGAACACCCTAATCACCCTGTGCACCACAGATTTCCCCTACTGCCCTGGCTACCATCTTTCCCCCTGCAGCGCTGCCAGCTTCCCTCCTCTCCTATTGGCTGTTGCTGCTGGAATGTTTTAGGAGCTGGGGTTGTATTTGCGTGCGACACTAAATAGAAGGGGTTTTTTAAACCTAAGAATAGATTACTTGAGTATAATTTTTTTCAGCCCCACATTTGGGAATATTGCATGAGCTGCTGGTCCACACCCTGCTTGGCAATGAGAGCCATAGCCGCTGCACTCTGCAGGTCAGTGGAGTCTACTGGATGCTGAGAACCAAGTGAGCACTTTGTATCTGATGGTTTTAAAATCCTAACGCATTGATAAATAAACTGGATGCGAGTGTAGCCTAAAATTATGCGCCGGGGTTGCGGCCTTTAAGAGGCACCAATTGAGGTTAAACGGCTCAAAGCAAACACTTTATATATATAGCGCATACAATCTTCCTTATCAGTTTCTTCTACAAATGGTACTTACAGTCTAATATCCCTACCAGTCTCATGGCCCATAGGGTCAGATAAATTAGGTAATCTACCCGGGCTTTCTTTTTGGATTTGTTATGGGAGGGAACTCACAAAAAACACGTGGAGAACATACAGACTTCTTGGAGACAATACTCCTAAAGCCTCGTACACACGATCGGACTTTTCCGTGGATTTTGCTCCGAAGGGCGTTGATCTGTGAACTTGGTATGCATACACACAGTAGGACTTTTTCAGCCAACAGACACGAACGTGGTTTTTCAGCTCTTTACCGCCACCCTTTGGGCAACTTCTGCTATTGTTGTCTGATCTTTAGCATTGGTTCGGAGCATGCGTGTTTGTTCTTTGGACTTTAGCCCAATGGACTTGTGTACATACAGGCCCGTTACGACAGGACAGGCAAACCAAGCAGTTGCTTGGGGCCCCGTGCTGGCCTAGGGCCCCTCCCTCCCTCTCAACTCGCTCTCTGCACGAGAGAAGGAAGGAGGATGTGGATGTCGGAAGAACCAAGAAAGTCATCTTCGGCAGCCGTCAAAGATCCCCCCCCCCCCCCCGCTTCTCAATTAGAATAAACTCAACTCACTCAGCTGCACCCCCCCCCTCCCCCCCTTGCTTCTCAACTTGAAAACAAATGTCATGTCCATTTTGCTTGGGGCCCCCAAATTCCTTCAAACGGCCCTGTGTACACACGAACGGATTAGCCGACATAGGACATTTGTTGCTGGAAAGTTTGTCTGTTCTCACAGCGAACATTTGTCCGATGAAACAGTTAAAAAGTTTGCCCGATGGAGCGTACACACGGTCGAAAGTTCGGACAAGAAAAGAAACAAGAAAAGAAACGTGAGATTTTGGTCAGAAATTCCGACCGTGTGTAGGCTCCATCGGACTTTTTCTGTCGGAATTTCAGACAGCAAAAATTTGAGATCTGGTCCTCAAATTTTCCGACGGGAAAAGTTCTTGTCGGAAATTCCGACGCGCAAAAAAAACACGCTTGCTCGGAATCAATTTCGACGCATTCTCGGAATCATTGAACTTCATTTTTCTCGGCTCGTAGTGTTGTACGTCACCGCGTTCTTGACGGTCAGGATTTTGTGTGACCGTGTGTATGCAGCACAAGTTTGAGCCACAATGCTGTGGGAAAAAAATCCACAGTTTTCTTGTCGGAATTTCCGATCGTGCGTACGTGGCATAAGCCTATTTCTGACACTTGTTGTTTACAAGTTAAAAGTCTGTATTTTTTGCTAGAAAATTACTTAGAACCCCCAAACATTATATATATATATATTTATATATATATATATATATTAGCAGGGAATCTAGAGAATAAAATGGCGATTGTTGCAATATTTTATGTCACACGGTATTTGTGCGGCAGTGTTTTAAACACAACTTTTTGGGAAACACTTTCATGAATTCTAAAAAAACGAAACAGTAAATTTAGCACAATTTTTTTGGTATAATGTGAAAGATGATGTTACGCCGAGTAAATAGATACCAAACATGCTTTATAATTACACGCACTTGTGGAATGGCGATAAACTACGGTACCTTAAAATCTCCATAGGTGAAGCTTTAATTTTTTTACGGTTACCAGGTTAGAGTTACAGAGGAGGTCTAGGGCTAGAATTATTGCTCTCGCTCTGACGATCGCAGCGATACTTTACATGTGTGATTTGAACACTGTTTACATATGTGGGCGTGACTTCTGTATGTGTTTTCTTTGTTGTGTGAACTCTCTTGGATGGGGGCGCTTTAAAAAAATATATATATATTTATTTTATTTATTTTTATATTAATTAATTTAATGTGTTTAAAAAAAAACATTATGGGCCAGATTCATGAAGAGTTAGGCTGGCGGATCCAGTGATCCGCCAGCCTAACTGTCACTTTAAGCCGGCGTTTCTGTTTTCTATAACCAGAAAACAAACGCCGGGTTGGAGTTCCGATGCGATCGGCGTAATTGAATTTCGCCATCGCATCGTTACTTCAACTTAAAAATGGCGCCGGGGGCGTTCCCGCTGATTAACGCTGAAAAAATATGTTAATCAGCGGGAGTCGGAAATTCACGATCGTTTTCGGGCGCGACGCAGTGACTTTACGACGTTTCCGGAAGCGATACGCGACGTAAAGATAAAGCAGCCCCCTAGTGGAGTATCCTATGTTAGGTAAAGCCGTCGTCATCGCGTCGGAAAAAAAACAAATCGCGTCGTTTGCGTAAAACATTCATGAATGGGGACGTGACGTCATTGACGTTCACTGACAGAACTTGGAGCATGCGCACTGGGATGCATTGACACTCGACGCATGCGCAGTACGTTCGCCGCGGGATCGCGCATAGTTAGAATACTACACGCCCCGTACCCGCCCAATTTGAATTCCGCTGGCTCATTTGCGATGCGCTGCCGCAACTTTAGGAGCAAGTGCTTCCTGAATAACAGCACTTGCTCCTAAAATTTCGGCAGAGTAACGCAAATGAGAAGCGTTACTCTGGAGCAAAGATGCTCCCATCTACCTGAATCTGGCCCTATCACTTTTATTGCCGTCACAAGGGATGTAAACATCCCTTGTGACAGTAATAGGTGGTAAAAGGTCCTCTTTATGGAGGGATCGGGGGTCGAATAGATTGTCCGATCAAACAGGTCCGTTGGACATTTGTTGTCAAAAAAGTCAGATCGTGTGTATGCGGCCTTAAAGGGGTTGTAAAGGAATTTTTTTATTTTTTCCATAATAAGCATCCTTTACCAGCAGACATTCCACTTTTCACTTCCTCATTATTCGTTTTTGCTCAGAAGTTGCTCTATTTCTTCTCTGTTCTGTTCACTTCCTGCTTGTCTGATTGTTACTCACCACTGTGAAGGGAGGCTTCACTGTGGTGGTCAGTGACGTGCTCGCCCCTCCTGGGGACTACATCTGTGCGGCAGGACGCGCTCTACGTGTTAGAGACTTCAAGGAGGTGTGAATTACTGGGCGTGCCCCAATGCATACTGGGAAATGTAGTTCTTACATGAACGAGCGCCGCAAACCAGGAAATGAATCAGAGAACAGAAACTAGAATGCCGGAGGTAATATCGATGAAGGAATTTAATCAGCGCGCAGCGGGGAAGCTCTGTGTTGGCCGTGTCCCTTGGACATAGCCATATGTAAACATATGAGATTATCTCTCGTGGCCGGCTCACACAGAGACAGCGTTCTGTCTCTGGAGAGGAGACCGATCTGTGTCCCTTGTACATAGGGACACAGATCGGTCACCCCCTCCCCCCACAGTTAGAACACTATGTAGGGAACATATTTAACCCCTTCCTCACCCCCTAGTGTTAACCCCTTCAATGCCAGTCACATTTATATAGTAATTAGTGCATATTTATAGCACTGATCGCAGTATAAATGTGAATGGCGACAAAAATGTGTCAAAAGTGTCCGATGTGTCCGCCATAACGTCGCAGTCCCAATAAAAATCGCAGATTGCCGCCATTTCTAGTAAAAAAAAAATAATAAAAAATAATAAAAAAGAATAATTATGTCCCCTATTTTGTAGGTGCTATAACTTTTGCGCAAACCAGTCGCTTTTTTTTTACCAAAAATATGTAGAAGAATACGTATCGCCCTAAACTGAGAAAAAATGTATTTTTATTTTTTTAAATTGGGCTATTTATTATAGCAACAAGTAAAAAATATTGTATTTTTTTTCAAAATTGTCGCCCTTTTTTGTTTATAGCGCAAAAAATAAAAACCGCACAGGCGATCAAATACCACTAAAAGAAAGCTCTACTTGTGGGGAAAAAAGGACGTCAATTTTGTTTGGGAGCCACGTCGCACGACCGCGCAATTGTCAGTTAAAGCGACGCAGTGCCGGAAGCTGAAATTTCACCTATGCAGGAGGGGGGTATATGTGCCCAGTAAGCAAGTGATTAATACCCACAATTGGGTCCTTATGCGCCACTACCAGGGGCAGACTGACAACTCATGGGGCCCCCGGGCAATAGGAGATTATGGGGCCCCCGGGCAATAGGAGATTATGGGGCTCCCGGGCAATAGATTATAGGGCCACACAGTACACACACACACATACAGTATACACAGTATACATACACACAGAGGGCCAGATTCGCATAGATCCGCGTATCTGGCAGCGTAGCGCAGCGTATGCCATTTACACTACGCCGCCGCAACTTACTGGAGCAAGTGCCGTATTCTCCAAGCACGTGCTCTGGAATTTGCGGCAGCGTAGTGTAAATGGCCCGGCGTAATTCAAAGGGGGCGGCTTGTATTTAAATTAAGCTCGCCCCCGCGCCAAACGAACTGCGCATGCGCCGGCCCTAAACGTAGCCCAGTGCGCATGCTCCGTAGTACGCCGCAAATACATTGGTTGCGACGTGAACGTAATTAACGCACAGCCCTATTTGCGACGAGTTACGTAGACGACGGAAAAACCTGACGCTGTCCCGTCGCCCATACTTAACATGGCATACGGCGGACTGACGTGAGGTTACCCCTCATATAGCAGGGGTAACCTTAGGCTTACGGAAATGACGTAAACTACGGCGAAGCGGCGCAAAAACGTTCGGGAATCGGCGTATCGGCTCATTTGCATATTCAGCGCTGAAATCTACGTAAATGCCACCTAGCGGCCGGCGTATTATTGCATTTAGGATCCGACGGTGTAAGTGACTTACGCCAGTCGGATCCTAGCCTAATTCCGGCGTGTCTTGTTTTGATCATACAAAACAATGATACGCCGGCGGGATTTTCCAATTACGCCGGTGTATCTGTAACGGGAGAGGCGGGGCAGCTATAATCTTGGGATTTTTAGATCAAAAGGATGTCGGTAAGGGACATATGTTAAAAAAAAAAAAAAAAAAACACCGATTTTTACATACTGTCCCTGGTTTTACTGAGGCTGGCAACTCTGATGGGGCCCCCTAGTGGCATGGGGCCCTCGGGCAGTGCCAGAGTGCCCGTATGGTCAGTGCGCCCCTGACCACTACCATTTATTTGAACGCTCCAACTTTGAGTTTGCGCAGCTAGAATCTTCCAGGTAGACTGGCCACCGCCACCTCACCCACCAAAGACTGATGTCAAGTTAGAAGTAGGGAGTTTGGTGCTGAGGATCCACATTGAAACTGAGAAGCCCCCATCCTTACACTGTTGTTTTGTGTTTCTGAGAGACATAAGAGCCCTCAACATAAGCAGTTAAAACGCTTCCACTCAAAAGACAATTAAGGAGGAAAAAAATTATCACGTTAAATACCTCAAATTCCTAAAGTCAGTGGAAAATCTTGACATATATAACTGAGTTCTACAAAGTTCTGAATCATGAAGACAGCTAGTCTGCCAGAGAGGACAGGTAAAGGAAAATCACATCACCTTAGATGGAAATATGTTGTTTTCCTGTCCAAACCAGTTATTTACTAAAAGGTTTCATTTGTTTTACATTATTTACCTTTAGGCGATTTGGATTCGACTTGTGTCGCCCCAGGTCGCCTCAAATCGCGCGAAATTCCATTAAAGTGAATGGAGCCGTCTTAATGCACACTACTGAAGTCGCTCCGATTTCCGAAAAGGCACTTCTCTGCGACTTGCAGGGCAGCCATGACAAATTGTGGGGCCCCTTACACAGTTTTAGGCAGGGCCCCCCCTGGAGCAGAGCACCAAGGCGGCGGGGGATTTTGGGTGGGGGAGGGTGCTGGCGAAAAAAAAAAAAACTCTTCTCTCCTGATGCGAGATAATAAGCGGGGGGAGGTCCTGGCCCCTTACAGGTGTAATGCAAAAAATAAATAAAAAAAATAAATAAAAAACGGGAGGGGGGCCAGCCGGCCTGTAAGGGGACCTGGGTACCATCGGGCCCTTACAGGTGTAATGCAAAAAAATTTAAATAAATAAATAAAAAATAAATAAATAAATAGAAGGGGGCCAGCCAGCCTGTAAGGGGACCTGGGTACCATCGGGCCCTTACAGGTGTAATGTAAAAAAATTTAAATAAATAAATAAATAAATAAATAGAAGGGGGCCAGCCAGCCTGTAAGGGGCCCTGGGTACCATCGGGCCCTTACAGGTGTAATGCAAAAAAAATGTAATAAATAAATGAAAAATAAATAAATAAATAGAAGGGGGCCAGCCAGCCTGTAAGGGGCCCTGGGGACCATCGGCCCCTTACAGGTGTAATGCAAAAAAATAAAAATAGAAAAGAAATAAATAAACGGAAGAGGGGCCAGCCAGCCTGTAAGGGGCCCTGGGGACCATCAGCCCCTTACAGGTGTAATGCAAAAAAAAAAAAATGGAAGGGGGGCCAGCAGGGCCTTTGAGGGGCCCTGGGGACCATCGGGCCCTTTACAGGTGTAATGCAAAAACATAAAATAAAAAATGTAATAAAAAATAAATAAAAAAAAAAACGGAAGGGGGGCCAGCCGGGCCCCTAGGGACCATTGGGCCACTTACAGGTGAAATGCCTGTACCCCCCTGATGGCGGCCCTGGCGACTTGTACCCATTGATTTCAATGGAAGTTGGATCAGTGTCTTAACTGAAGCAACTTTATAGGAAGAGAAACTAGTTTTCTCAGGCAAACGCCTCCCTCCCACAGAGCAGATTATTGTTTGATTGGCCATTGGCAAAGTTGCCTGTCCTGGAGGCGACTTGAAGTTGCCTCGAAGTTGACTCGCAAAGTCGTGCCAACTATCATGTCGCTGTAGTGTGAGCCGGCACTTATTGCATACCTTCCAGCGGGGGGGGTTCCACAGATCACAGTTTTTGAGCGGGGGGGGTCCACGGATCGAATCTGAGTTGTTGAGAGGGGGTGGCTGTGGATCAGTGTTGTTGAGCGGGAGGGGGGGGGTTGCCACGAATCGTGGTCATCGCGGGCGGGGGGCGCGCAGATTCGCGGGACCGCGGGATTTAACGCGAATCGCGGGACAGTCCCGCGAAATCCCGGACGGTTGGGAGGTATGCTTATTGCACCATCAGTGCCCCAGCAGGAGGGGTATTTGCAAACAATTTTAGCAAAATAATTTTAGCTTTTAATTTAGCTAAATTGCTCCCTCCTTATCTGTGAACTAGAAAGGGTTCAGAAGACCCCTTATCTATCTATACATAATGTTGAAAGTCTATCACCCTCCTAGTATAGTATATAGCAGCCTGCTCGGCAGGGGCGTTGCTAGGTCTGAAAAAGATCTGGGGCTAAATTTATTCTGCTACATATTTTTGATAAAAAAAAAAAAAAAAGTGAAGCCTTACCTCATTTACTAAGCTCTGGAGCAACTGCACTTGGCAAAGTGCATAGTCCATTTACCTTTAGTAAATCAACCTCTGTGTATCTAATGAGCAAACATGGCTGCCTGCAATTCCATATATTGGGCCAGATTCAGGTAGATGAGAGTATCTTTCCTCTGGAGTAACGCTTCTCATTTACGTTACTCTGAAGACCCTTTCAGCGCAAGTCCTGTAATTCACATAGCAGTTGCGCGTAAACTTGCGCCAGAGTAACGATAATCCGCTGGCGTAACCCGACGCAAGTGGAAGTGGGTGTGATCATATGTAAATGATGGGCGGAGCCCAGCGCAGAGGCTTACGTTCAGCGCATCATCCACGGAGCATGCGCAGTGAGTGCGGCTCCACTCGCCCCCTATGTGCGCATGCTCACAACTTCCGTCGGCACCACTTCCTGGGAAACGTCAGCGCAATGCGTTCCGCTGGGCGCTTAAAAGCGCTGGCGGAAACGCCATTCCGGCGCAAAAGTAGTTCCGTTTCCCCCCACCCCAGGGAAGATACTTTTGCACTGTAATGGCTGCTCCCGCTACCCCCAGAGAGAGGAGGAACCTCAACTTTAATTCCCAGGAGGTCTCAGTGATTATCTCGGCAATGGAGACGGATAATGAATTTCTCCATGGCAAAAAAAGCCGGAAGACCAGCCGGGAGAGGAAGCAGGGCATCCTGGAGTCGATTGCTGCCAGGGTCAATGTCCTGGGCTACTCCACCCGGACTGCTGGGGACATACAAAAGAAAATAAATGACCTGCGGCGCAAGGTGAGGGACAAGGTGGCCTCCATCAGGAGGTATGATAGGGGCACAGGTGGTGGTCCCCCATGTCCTGTCACCCTGACCGCAGAGGAGGAGGTGGTTGCTCGCTGCCTGGAGAGGGAGCAGGTGGAGGGGGTCGCAGGCTATGACTCCGTGGAGGAAGGCACAAGGACAGGTAAGTGTTTTATAATCCCCTATTTGTTGTTTTGCATTTGGGGGGGGGGGGGGACATGTGCCAAGTGTGTGGGACCACCAACATGTGTCTGCTTTGTGTCATCCACAGATGACGGAGCTGGGCCATCATCTGTCAGCCTGCATTCCACCCCATCCCCCCCACGCCATCATGTGCCCGAGCCACTGGGTGGTGAAGAGGTTGTGGAGGAGGAGAGTGGCCACACCACACCTGCCGAGGTGGTTGTGGAGGATCCTGCTGTGGCAGAGCAGGACTTTTCTTTGGTTTTGTCTGTCTCCTCCCCTTCTCCTGGCCCGTCTGTCGTCCCCTCCCCCATCCTTGGAAGCCCCTCAAGGGCGACACCTTCCACCCGAGGACATCCATCTTCTGGCCCCAGGAAGGCGACCCAGAAGACCAGGGGGGTGTCTGATGGTGTCCAGGACCAGTTGGCGAGGGATCACGCCAGGCAGACGGAACAGATGGGGGCCATAGCGGTGCACTTGGAGAAAGTGTCTGACAGCCTGGGCTCCGTTGCCAACCTCAGCAACGCAGTGCAGGATGTCAGCTCTAATTGCGCTGCAGTGGTCACCACTTTGGGGGAGGTGCAGGGGGATATCCAGCACCTTACTGCAGCCGTCCAGGCCAACACTGCTGCCATCCATGGGAACAGTGCTGCCATCCGGGAGCAGGGGAGGCTGAGTCGGCGGGCCCAGCATTACCAGGTGACCCGTCAGCTCCGGATGCAGGCCCAGACGAACAATTACCTTGGACGGATAGCCAGGGCCTTGGAGGGCACGCAGGCCACACCTGCCAGGAGTGGCCCACCTGGGGATCAGCCACCTCCAGATGCCCCCCCACCCCCACCCACTCCATCCAGGCAGCTGCGGAGCCAGAGAGGGGCCCCCAGAAGAAGCCCCCGGCATCCCCGATGAGGCCTTGTTTTTTTTCTTGGTTTATATTATTGTTTTTCACATACTCAGGTCATGAGTTTATTTATTATTTTTCTCAGGTTATGAGATTTTTTTTCGTTTAATGATCAGGATATGATATTTATAATTTATTTTTGTACTGCACACGGTCAGGAGTGCAGGGGACAGTGTGAATGGTGTGTGAATGTGAGAGGGTGGCACTCCTGAAAGTAAGGGGTGTCACCCTCGGCCGTGGTGGTGAAGTGAACCCCACGGCTGAATGAATGATGTGTGAAAGGTGTGTGAATGGACAGTGACATCATTGGGGCCTTGACGCTGGCGTTACTGCTCCCAACTCCTACATGCTGGACTTGGGCTAATCCAATGCGATGTGGATGTGGTGTGTGTGATCTAGGGACATCAGTGGTGTACACGCGTGCATTGTCTGTGTGATTAATGTTTTGGTTTAGTGTCCAAAGATGCCTACGGCGAGGACCCTCCTGACTGCTCTTCCATCAGCAGACTGGGTGTCCTCTGGCAGGTGGGGACTGTGTGGGTCGGGGGTCAGGTCATCACGTATGTCAATATGCAGGCCTTTTTTCATAGCAAAGTTATGTAGTATGCAACATGCACCGATGATCTGACACACAAAGGTAGGGGAATACAATAGGGCCCCCCCAGACTTATCCAAGCATCGGAAACGGGACTTCAGGAGCCCAAATGTTTGCTCAACCACTGCACGGGTTTTGATGTGTGCTTCATTGTATTTTCTCTCTCCTCTGGTTTGGGGGTTCCGGAAAGGAGTCATTAGATGGGGTCCCAATGCATATGCAGAGTCACCTGTAAGGTAAAAGACAGGAGAATGTTAGTCATGCATGTGCGATTTCTGTTGTGCCTCACGGGAGGGGATAGTCATGCCTGACTCCCATGTCACTCACCAACCAGCCAGCTGTCCCCATACATGTTCTGGTTAAATTCTGCTGGGATGGGGCTCTGACGGTATATGAAACTGTCATGGCTGGACCCGGGGTGTTTGGCACGGACGTGCCATATGAGGCGTTGGGCATCGGCTATCACCTGTACGTTGATGGAATGCCAATGCTTCCGATTGCGGTATATGTGCTCTGTGGCACTGGGGGGCTGTAGGGCCACATGTGTGCAATCAATGGCCCCCACAGTGCGTGGGAATCTGGCAATGTTGTAGAAATCTGTCATTGCCTTCTGCCGTAGCTCCTCAGTGGTGGGTCTGATGAACTGGTTGGACATGCGTCTGAGGATTGCAGGGACAACCTGGTGCACACATCTGCTTATGGAGGACTGTGACATCCCAGCCACCACTCCACTTGTACGCTGGAATGATCCACTTGCAAGGAAATGGAGTGTTGCCAGGACCTTCACCAGTGGCTGCACTGCATGTGAGCGGTGTGTTGGGCTGGTGATGTCCTCCTGCAGGGTTGTGGTTAGTTCAAGTATTGCATCTGGGCTGAATCTGAATAGGCGATACACCTCCTCATCCCCCATGCCAAAGAGGTTCATGCGCGTGCGGTATATCCTCTCACGTGCCCGCCTCCTTGGTTCCAGGGGACCCATCAGTAGTTCTAGGACCACGAGTGCCCCTGGCATGTTGGCACACAGAGGTGTTGTCCTTGCAAGTGGGGGTGCTCAGCAAGCTCCTATCGTCGGTAACGCTGCTGTTGCTGCTCTCCTGCTGACCTGTGACCGTCTGGAGTAAAGATAAAGCAGCCTTTTGTAGAAATAACTTTGCGCCGGACGGATCAGATACGCGCGGCGCATGTAGCCAGCGTATGGTGCTAATCCGTTCGTGAATTGTGAAAAATCCCTCATTTGCATATTTGCAGGGGAAATCAATAGGCGCGACTGATGCGCCCAGCGAAAATAAACGCTGACGATACTCTGGCGTCGGAACGTTCCGCCGGTCGCAAATGAGCCGTTATTGGGCGCATCTAGTTTGGTGGGTACGGGCACATAGAAACGTCGGCGCATCAGCACAGTTACGCGGCGCATATCCAAATACTCCAGCGCAAGTGTTCGTGAATCTGGCCCATTATATTTATGTTTTCATATTATATATATATATATATACACACAGTATTTATTATTATAAATTGTTCTTGGTTTTTAAACATTAACAGACTGATAGTAGTATTTACATCAAGCTGACCTTTAACCACTTAACCCCCCTGGTGGTATTCCCGAGTCTGGCTCAGGGTGGAATTTCAGAACCAAAAGCGGTAACCCCGAGCCTGACTCGAGATCGCCTCGCAGTATCCACAGGCAGGAAATTACTTACCTTGTCCCTGGATCCTGTGATGCTGCCGCGCTTTGTGATTGAGCTGTGTCCTCCTCGCTCGATTCACAGGGTGCAGTGGCATATCTAGGGTATGGCGCCATGGGAGGGGGGCGACAAAAAGCCCCCGCACAAAACAAACCCACCCGTCCTGCACCCACCTCTCGGCTCTCACGGTTCCTCTGTCTGTCCCCAACGTCCCTCTCTGTCCTTGTCAAACTGCGTCCCTCTCTGTCCTTGTCACACTGCGTCCCTCTCGGTCCTTGTCACACTGCGTCCCTCTAGGTCCTTGTCACACCGCGTCCCTCTCGGTCCTTGTCACACCGCGTCCCTCTCTGTCCTTGTCACACTGCGTCCCTCTCGGTCCTTGTCACACTGCGTCCCTCTCGGTCCTTGTCACACCGCGTCCCTCTCTGTCCTTGTCACACCGCGTCCCTCTCTGTCCTTGTCACACCGCGTCCCTCTCTGTCCTTGTCACACCGCGTCCCTCTCTGTCCTTGTCACACTGCGTCCCTCTCGGTCCTTGTCACACTGCGTCCCTCTCGGTCCTTGTCACACTGCGTCCCTCTCGGTCCTTGTCACACTGCGTCCCTCTCGGTCCTTGTCACACTGCGTCCCTCTCTGTCCTTGTCACACTGCGTCCCTCTCGGTCCTTGTCACACTGCGTCCCTCTCGGTCCTTGTCACACTGCGTCCCTCTCTGTCCTTGTCACACTGCGTCCCTCTCGGTCCTTGTCACACTGCGTCCCTCTCGGTCCTTGTCACACTGCGTCCCTCTCGGTCCTTGTCACACTGCGTCCCTCTCTGTCCTTGTCACACTGCGTCCCTCTCGGTCCTTGTCACACTGCATCCCTCTCGGTCCTTGTCACACTGCATCCCTCTCGGTCCTTGTCACACTGCGTCCCTCTCGGTCCTTGTCACACTGCGTCCCTCTCGGTCCTTGTCACACTGCGTCCCTCTCGGTCCTTGTCACACTGCGTCCCTCTCGGTCCTTGTCACACTGCGTCCCTCTCGGTCCTTGTCACACTGCGTCCCTCTCGGTCCTTGTCACACTGCGTCCCTCTCGGTCCTTGTCACACTGCGTCCCTCTCTGTTCTTGTCACACTGCATCCCTCTCTGTCCCCGGCGTCCCTCTTTGTCCTCATCACACTGGGTCCCTCTCTGTCTGTCCTCAGTGTCCCTCCCTGTCCCTGGTGTCCCTCTCTGTCCCCAGTGTCCCTCCCTGCACCTGGTGTCCCTCCCTGTCCCTTGATTCTGTGTTAGTGTGTCATTGATTTTATATAAGTTACTGTGTGCACCAATGTATTTTGATGAGTTTGAGGTCTGCCAGTGTGTTGGCATCATCAGTGATTTTTGTATCAGTGTGTGCCTGCGGGCCATTGTTACCTGTTTTTTTTTTTTTTGTTAAGGTAATGGTTATCTGAAAGAAGGCTTTTGAATGTTTTGACAAGGGTGCAGTTTCAGCGCTTGCCATAGTCGCCATTTTGACTAGATACGCCTCTGACAGAGTGCCTGTGTGCCGCCGAGCTCCGTTCCCTGCGACGTTACGACGCACAGGGACGGAGACCGGCGCCAAATTCAAAAAAGTTAATAAACACAGTACATACAGTATACTGTAATCTTATAGATTACAGTACTGTATGTAAAAAATACACACCCCCTTTGACCCTAGTGGTCTGTCCAGTGTTCTGCATGCACTTCTATATAATAAAAACTGTTCTTTTTGCCTGCAAACTGGAGATTGTCCATAGCAACCAAAAGTGTCCCTTTATGTCAAAAGTCATTTTAGAGCAGCTAGAAAACAGTGATAATAAATTATAATCACTTGCAGAATTGAGCGATAGCGATTTGTGGGGAAATTCGTCATAAACAAATAAAAGTAATGACAGCGACAATTCTGCAACTAAGCAGATTTCAGTGTTTTTGATTTGATTACATTATTAAATAATTTTTATTATTATTATATTATTATTTGTTTGGACAGATTTGAGTGAGTTATTCCTAAGAATTACAGGCCTACAATCAGCCCCGGACCATTTTGTTGCTAAAGGACCTTGCCCCTTATTGTGATTCAGCACCACGTTGTTTTAACTGACAATTGCGCAGTCGTGCAACGTGGCTCCCAAACAAAATTGACATTCTGTTTTTCCCCACATAGAGCTTTCTTTTGGTGGTATTTGATCACCTCTGTGGTTTTTATTTTTTTGCTATATTTTTTACTTTTTGCTATAATAAATATCCCCAAAAAAGCCAGCAGCTACAAATACTGCAGGTGCTGACTTTTAATATTAGGTCACCTACCTGTCCTGAAGTCCAGACAGCAGAAACCGAACGATCGCTTGTCACTCTGCTGCCCCCCCCCCCCCTCACCATTCTCAGTGAGGGAACCAGGAAGTGAAGCATTGCAGCTTCACTGCCCAATTCCCTATGGCGCATGCACGAGTCTCGCTGTGACGTGCTCACTGGTCTCCGCTGTGTTCTGGGAGCCATGTGTTTCCCAGAACACAGCGGAGGGGGCGGGAAGTGACGCACTACCCCCAGGTCCCTGCAGAGTAGACTCCCGTAACTGGGTGCAAATACCTTGTAACAGAATGGCACGTGACACCCAGAGACTTTTGAAGGATAGGATAGGAGGGGTACTCCTGTGCCAGCGTCACTAATGACTCTTGGGTCTAGGGTCATCCTGTGCCCCTTTTGGGCATAGGATGGCTGAGAAATTATAATTCATGTATTGCAGGAGATCTGGACATATTACAGGTGATTTCATACTGACCCACAACCGGTCAACCTAGACTGTTGAAATGCTAATTAAGTCTACCTAGATGTAGTGATTGAATCCTGTTTTGTGTCTATTGTACTAATTAAGTCTGTAAATGTCAGATGTCTAACTTTGAGGTGTTAATTGAATTAGGCCTGCTTTCAAGACCTGTTCATCGTGTATGCTAATGACACTGTTTTGTGTGAAAAGTCTATTGATAATTAGATGTGGAATGTGACTTCTCAGGTGTAGTAATTAGGTCATGTTAATTATGTCAGACCGGTGCCGAAAAAATTTGTATGAAGCACCCATTGTGTGATGTTTTGGGTGGAGAGTTTCATTGTCCCTGTGATTAACTGTAACATGCTTAAACTGTATAAAAACCTGAGAGTGTACCATTAAAAGTATTCATACATTTTGAAACCAGAGAGAACTGAGCTTGTGAGTCTTTTTATTCTGGGAAATTGAATGTCTACTGCATTGTGGAGTGTCGGATAAGCATTCTTGGGTTGGTGGAAGATCGTAAACGGTGGTGAACGTTACATACCTATCTTAGACAGGTCTAAGATCTGCATCCCACTCCTAGGGTGACCACATTTCCAAACTACGATTCAGCGACACCCTCTCTTCCCAAAAATCATCTTGTGCTGTAACAAATCACAGCACAGAGATTGGACACAAGAGGCGGGATTTATGATTTCTCCAATCACAAGCAGGGGGCGGGGGTTGTGCTCCTCCAGGCATTCTTGGCCAGGACAAGTACTGTCAGTGAGTAAAGCAGTGATGTGGCGGCCTTTTTTTGGGAGCATTAGTTTGGCTTGGGGGTTTTGCTGTGTCAGTTTCATTCCAGGACACTGTATTGTCCTGGAATGAAGGTGCACGGGACAGATCTGCAAAATGTGGGACTGTACCGGGCAGTCCAGGACACGTAGTCAGCCTATCCCCTCCCTCTTGAAAGGTGCCAAATGTGACACCGGGGGGGGGGTTCCAATGACCGGAAGTTCCACTTTAGGGTGGAGCTCTGCTTTTTTTTTTTTTAACAGAGAAGGAGCTCTGCTTTAAACACCTGTCCCTGGCCAGCAAGCTGTACTCTTTGTTTAAAAGCAGAGGTCTGAATGTCCCCCCTGCTGAGTAATGCTAGAGCTCTTCAATTAGGAAGGAGTATGAGCCTTGCTGATTGGAGAGCTCTGGCTCAGCAGGGGGGCTGTGTCGGATCTCAGCAGAGAGACCGCTGCTTCCTCACAGAGAGCAAGGGTGCTTCACTGCAGGTTTGCTGGCAGGGGACAGGCTTTTCTACCAAAGCTGTGGCTGTTTTTTTTTTAATAAAAAATGAACTATAGGTCTTTGAACACCTTTTGCTTTTGATGTGCTTGGTATACATTTAGCTCCTTTATTATAGGAATATAAGAAATGTCTTCCCTCCTCGCTCCCAGAAGAAGGCCTCGTTCCCTCTCTTCATATGTGTGTTTCCATGACGGTGCCTCTGGCAATAATAACACAGCGAGATGTGGCATTAAATAAATCATTTTGGGATAAGAGCCATCGAAACGGTTTAGATGAAGCTTTATTTGGCAGGGGCGGAGGAGGAGGAGGGGGAAGCCGTGAATCGGAGCCAGGATATCTGGATCGCGGATCACCTTAGATAATAAATTGTGTACAATTGCAGGTTCTGGCTGGAATGGCGCGACTTTGGAAGGGTGGCTTAAATTCTTAATAGATTTAAAGAGTTCAAGTTTCGACACATACCCGCTTCCCCCTGCCTGGATCTGACCCGTGTAATGAAAACCCTCCATGCACTTCCCTGTCCCCAGCGCGCCGAGCAGAGCCGGGGGAGGAATGAAGGATCGCTCGGATTATTAAAATTCAGGAGGTTTTCTGTGTCCAGCGACATTTCCACCAAGGAAGTGACCTGAAACTTCACTATATTACCAAAAGTATTGGGACACCTGCCTTTACATGCAAATTAACTTTAACTACTTGCCGACCAGCCGCCGTAAAACTATGGCTCAGCCTGGCGAAACGATGTTATGTTACGTTGCTTCGCACTGTGGCCACTAGGGGCACGTGCGCCGCCGGAGGCACGCACACATGCCCGCTGCTCACCGCCAAAGAAAATGCATGTCCCTCACCTTGTTGTGTCACTGCCGCATCACCAGCCATCCCATTAAAGTGAATGGAACTGTAGAGGAGCCAACAGTGAGTCAGAGGAGGAGCCAAGAGCGGGTCAGAGGAGGAGCCAAGAGCGGGTCAGAGGAGGAGCCAACAGCTGGTCAGAAGATGAGCCAACAGTGGGTCAGAGGAGGAGCAGACAGTGGATCAAAGGAGGAGCAGACAGTGGGTCAGAGGAGGAGCCAACAGTTGGTCAGAGGAGGAGCCAACAGTTGGTCAGAGGAGGAGCCAACAATGGGTCAGAGGAGGAGCCAACATTTGGTCAGAGGAGGAGCCAATAGTGGGACAGAGGAGGAGCCAACACCTGGTCAAATGAGGAGCCAACAGTGGGTCAGAGGAGGAGCCGACAGTGGGTCAGAGGAGGAGCCGACAGTGGGTCAGAGGAGGAGCCGACAGTGGGTCAGAGGAGGAGCCGACAGTGGGTCAGAGGAGGAGCCAACAGCTGGTCAGAGGAGGAGCCAACAGCTGGTCGGAGGAATAGCTGCTGCGGGACAGAGATGACAGTTGATCTTTAAAAATTATAAAATAAATTGAGTTGATGTAAATCAAGCCTTTCTACTAGTGATTTAAATCAAATCCTGCTCATACATGAGGTGGTCAGCAAGTGGTTAATGAGCGGCCCTACCTGCAGGAAATTATGCGAAAGAAAAAAATGCTCTGCACGGAATAGCATGGTGTTGCTGCACTATGCGGTTTGGCATGCGTGTGTTCACTAATGCATGGACGTTGCAATTAGGATTGATCCCCCCACCCCACCTGTGCATCAGCTAAAGAGCAGAGTGCTTCTGTGTGTGCCGGGAAAATGCATCGTTTTGCGTGCGTTCCCAACATGCATACGCCTAAAGGATGGACTTTATGATCGCATCAGATGTGCAGGAGGAGGCCTTGCCATTAAATGCAACGTTGTCAAAGTGGGTGAAGAGTCGTATTTTAGCAAATCACATCTGGCGTTCTACAACTTCCAAATCCCGCACGCACCTTGGGAACCCCGGGTATGAAAGGCCGCCCATGGCCGGTTCCTGATATCTTGGCATATACATTGCCAAGGCCACATCTACTCCCCTGTGCAGAGAATGAGCGATTCATCCCCATTATCAGCTGGAGGAGAATATACCGAGCACAGCTGCATCCCATCACCCACCCAGTGCGCGGGGAGACAGCGGAGGGCCTGAGGTCGTGTCCACGCCAATGCGCTTTTCATGATTTCTGCATGCTGATTGGCTGATGGCATAGCTCCCAACTGTCCCTGATTTTAAGGACTGTCCCTGATTTTGAGCAATGTCCCTCTGTCCCTCTTTCCTCCTCATTTGTCTCTCATTTTGGTCTGATCCATATAGATCAGGGGTGTCCAAACTTTTTTCAAAGAGGGCCAGATTTGGTGAAGTGAAAATGTGTGAGGTCCGACCATTTTGCCTGACGTTCTTTGAACCATTAACATTTGGTCTAAGTGTGTTTGTCTGAGCACTAATACACATCCCAACAAGCGTTCTCTTGCCTTTGTGGCTGTGTGTGGTGAAGAGATGAGCGTGTTATTTGGATATACCGTATATATTTATTTTGTGGGCCCAACGAATCCCAGAGCGCTGCTTAGGACTAAGGATGAGCTTGGGCATGTTATTTGGATATACCGTATTTATCGGCGTATAACACACACGGGCTTACCATTGCCATGAATGCAGCCTTACCTGTGCGATCAGTGCAGCCTAAACGATGCCCATCTGCAGCCTCAGAGGGCAGAGGGAGGGGGGCGGGACGAGTGCCAACAGATTACAAACAGGAGAATCTCTTGTTTAGCCTGTGGCCTCTTTAATACAAAGTTCCACCTCCTATGCTAGACAGAACAGTCGACCAATGGCATTCCAGGAGACGGGACTTCCAATAGAGACGCTGCTGTGTAAACAGGAGATTTTCTTTGTGTAATCTGACGGCGCTTGTCCTGCCCACTCCCTGTCCCCTCCAAGGCAGCGCCAATAAATACAGTATATATCTTTTGTGGCCCTGGGGGCCACAAACAATGTAAATCCAAATCCCCAGGGGGGCCGGACTTTGTACATGCCTGATATAGTTGTATATAAAATGCACTTTTTATCTATCAAAAAGTGTTTCCCAGCTCTAAACCTTTCATCTCATCTCTAAATTGCTGCATTTGTAAATTCCAAATGCCAATATAAAGGAATAGTAGTGGTAAAAAAAGCACTTGTGGGTTTAACCAATCTTGTTTTTTGTACAATTCTCTTTTAAGGGGGCGTGGCAAGGGGTGTGTCCTATTCCTGCATACTTTGCTGATAGGTGTCCCTCATTCCCATCTCAAAATGTTGGGAGGTATGCGATGGGGCTGCGCCTTGATTGGGTAGTACTGGTGCTTCAGCATGTTTGCTGTAGTTCACTTTCGGGGAGATTTACTAAAAACTGGAGCACTCAGAATCTGGTGCAGCTGTGCATGGCAGCCAATCAGCTTCCTACTCCAACTTGTTCAATTAACCACTTCAGCCCCGGAGGATTTGGCTGCCCAATGGCCGGGCCTTTTTTTGTGATTCGGCACTGCGTCGCTTTAACTGACAATTGCGCAGTCGTGCGACGTGGCTCCCAAACAAAACTGACGTCCTTTTTTTCCCAAAAAAAAATACTTTCTTTTGGTGGTATTTGCTCACCTCTGCGTTTTTTTATTTTTTTGCGCTATAAACAAAAATAGAGCGTCAATTTTGAAAAAAATGCAATATTTTTTAATTTTTGCTATAATAAATATCCCCAAAAATATATATAAAAAAAAATGTCCTCAGTTTAGGCCGATACGGATTCTTCTACATATTTTTGGTAAAAAGATTGGTTTGCGCAAAAGTTATAGCGTCTACAAAATAGGGGATATCATTTTGGCATTTTTATTAATAATTTTTTTTTTACTTGTAATAGCGGCGATCTGTGATTTTTTTATCGTGACTGCGACTACACATCAGACACTTTTGACACTATTTTGACCATTCATATTTATACAGCGATCAGTGCTATAAAAATGCACTGATTACTGTTTAATGTGGCTGGCAGGGAAGGGGTTAACCACTAGGGGGGAGGAAGGGGTTAAATGTGTCCTAGTTAGTGATTCTAACTGTGGAGGTGCTGGGCTACCAGTAACACAGCACTGATCACTGCTCCCTATGACAGGGAGCAGACAATCAGTATCCTGTCACTAGGCAGAACAGGGAAATGCCTTAGGCAATAAAACCTGGAAGCTTATTGGTTTCTATGCAGAGTTGCATCAGAATTTTCACTCTCGAGTTTTAGTAAAAAAAAAACACCAAATTTGTGTGCAATTTACTCCTATTATAGTAAGCAGGAGTTGGGAATTAAAATAGTATTAACCACTTGAAGGCTAGGCATTTTCTGGCACTTTTTGTTTACATGTGAAAATAATTATAAATTTTTTTTGCTAGAAAATAAGTTAGATCTATCGAATATTATATATATATATTTTTAAAGCAGAAATAAATAAATTGGTGGGTTTTGCAATTTTTTATGTCACACTGTATTTGCGTATTGCGTTTTGGGAAAAAATTCACTTTTTCAATTTTAATGCAAAAAAAACCCCACAATAGATAACCCAATTAATTTGTAAAATATAAAAGACGATGTCACCACGAGTAAATAGATACCAAACATGTCCGGCCTTAAAATTGTGCATGCCCACACATGCCTAAACGGCAGCAATTTATGTAATGTTTTCTATTCATAAGCAACGCTTTTCACACTGGAGGCGTTTTTCAGGCAGTTTAGCGCTAAAAATAACGCCTGTAAAGCGCCTAAAAAAAACCTCAGCTGCAATCCCAGTGTGAAAAATAGCGGTGTTTTACCGCCGACGCCTGGGCGATTTCAGTGCGAAAGCACTCTAAAAGACTTTACAGGTTACCATAGGCATGTGCAGCACACAGGGTGTGCCAGATGTGCCCAGGCACACCCTAATCACCCTGTGCTGCGTAGATTTCATTTACTGCTTTGCTGGAGAGAAAGGGGGACTCTCTGTCCTCACTCCTCAGTCCCTTTCTCTGTCTGAAAAGTGAGACATCAGGGGGGTAACATAGGCACATAGTAAGGTTGAAAAAAGTCCATCTAGTTCCACCAATAAAAGAGGAAAAATGTTTGGAGCCCTGATCGTTCACCAAAGCCCCCCATTAATCCAAATAAATAGTACAAATTAAATAAATAAATAATAAAAAAACTATTGTATTTAAAAAAATAAATAAATTAAATAATAAAAAAAAATAATGGCAAGTAAGAATATTTTTTTTTAAATAAACTACTGACATCGTCCATTGCAATAATGCTATATAAAATATATATATATATATATATATATATATATATATATATATATATATATATATATGCACACACACACACACACAGTATATTTATACAGTATATATATATATATATCAGGGGTCCTCAAACTATGGCCCTCCAGGTGTTCAGGAACTACAATTCCCATCATGCCTAGTTATGTCTGTGAATGTCAGAGTTTTACAATGCCTCATGGGAAGTGTAGTTCTGCAACAGCTGGAGGGCCATAGTTTGAGGATCCCTGATATATATATATATATATATATATATATATATATATATATATATATTTATTTATTTATATAAACACATAGCTTTGGGGGGGCACACCCTAATGCAATTGGCTGCACAAACCTATGCAGGTTACCTCTTTAGATGTACAGAGGAGGTCTGGTGTTAGAATTACTGTCCATGAACTGATGTTCACGGTGATACATCACATGTTATAGGCAATCATAGTGTGTAAAAAAAAAAAAAAAAAAAATCAAAAGTAAAAAAATAAAGTAAAAAAATTAAAAATGATATATATATATTTTACATACAGTACTGTCACTAGTAGACATGTGCACTGCCAAAAAAATTGTTTGTGTTTGTTTTAGTTACCCGATGGCACGGGAGAGCCCGGAGAATCACCGGATGGCGGCGGGAGGGGGGGATGTCCCCTCCCGCCGTCTATAAGAACGATCACGGAACCACCGCTATGATCATTCTTATGGTGCGCAGAATCACCGCCGGCAAACAAGGATATCTGAATGATGCCTCTAGCTGCCCCCATCATTTAGATATCCCCGCACAAAGTCCAGGACGTCATATGACGTCCACCCAGGATGGGAGATCCCCTTTGTGGACGTCATATGACGGTGTGCGGTATTGAAGTGGTTAAAAAAAATGATAAAAATTGAATTTGGGTACAGCGTTTGCATGACCGCGCAATTGTCATTCAAATTGTAAAAAAAAAAAGCGCTGAAAGCTGAAAATTGGTGTGGGCAGGAAGGGGGTGAAAGTGCCCGGTATTGAAGTGGTTAAAACACTTGACCCGAGCTGTGTGAATCTCAGGACTGGATAGGCAGGTAAGGCAGCTCTCATATCTGTATAGGGGGTTATATGTTACATGTTAGGAGGACAGTGACGCCTGCGGAGTATGTTATATGTTAGGAGGACAGTGACGCCTGCGGAGTATGTTATATGTTAGGAGGACAGTGACGCCTGCGGAGTATGTTATATGTTAGGAGGACAGTGACGCCTGCGGAGTATGTTACATGTTAGGAGGACAGTGACGCCTGCGGAGTATGTTACATGTTAGGAGGACAGTGACGCCTGCGGAGTATGTTACATGTTAGGAGGACAGTGACGCCTGCGGAGTATGTTACATGTTAGGAGGACAGTGACGCCTGCGGAGTATGTTACATGTTAGGAGGACAGTGACGCCTGCGGAGTATGTTACATGTTAGGAGGACAGTGACGCCTGCGGAGTATGTTATATGTTAGGAGGACAGTGACGCCTGCGGAGTATGTTATATGTTAGGAGGACAGTGACGCCTGCGGAGTATGTTATATGTTAGGAGGACAGTGACGCCTGCGGAGTATGTTACATGTTAGGAGGACAGTGACGCCTGCGGAGTATGTTACATGTTAGGAGGACAGTGACGCCTGCGGAGTATGTTACATGTTAGGAGGACAGTGACGCCTGCGGAGTATGTTACATGTTAGGAGGACAGTGACGCCTGCGGAGTATGTTACATGTTAGGAGGACAGTGACGCCTGCGGAGTATGTTATATGTTAGGAGGACAGTGACGCCTGCGGAGTATGTTATATGTTAGGAGGACAGTGACGCCTGCGGAGTATGTTACATGTTAGGAGGACAGTGACGCCTGCGGAGTATGTTATATGTTAGGAGGACAGTGACGCCTGCGGAGTATGTTATATGTTAGGAGGACAGTGACGCCTGCGGAGTATGTTACATGTTAGGAGGACAGTGACGCCTGCGGAGTATGTTACATGTTAGGTTGCGGTGTGTCACACATGTGCATTGAAGGTCTTTAAAAAGTAAATTCCCTTTCTGTATTGTCCCCGTCCACACCGATGTTCTATCCTAGGTGGCGGATTCACTGTGAAGAGTTTCTTATAGATTTTTTCCCTATATGAGGGAACGTCGGATCTTCTGTCACTAGATAAATATTAGGCGGCAGTCTTCCCCGTACCGCATCCCTTCCTCGTCCCTGCAGGCCACATTTCTGTGTAATTTGTTCTTCTTGCACAATCTAATAGGATTCTGCCTCCGGAGGAATTGCAGCGCGTGTAGGTCATGCGTCTTACTGATAAAGTGTACCTGTCACTCATAGGAAGCAGAGGATCCATTTACTATTATTGGCAAAATTTTGCTGCAGCGACAGTGATGTGATTTGTCTGATCTGAACTGAGACTGCAGACATGATACAAGAGATGGTCAGAGACTACAGACATGATACAAGAGATGGCAGTCTCTGACCATCTCTATTATCATGTCTACACTCTCTGACCATCACTATTATCATGTCTGCAGTCTCAGTTCAGATCAGACAAATCACATCACTGTCGCTGCAGCAAAATGTTACCAATAATAGTAAATGGATCCTCTGCTTCCTATGACCATCTGGTCAGAGACTACAGACATGATACAGGAGATGGTCAAAGACTGCAGACATGATACAAGCGATGGTCAGAGACTGCAGACATGATACAAGAGATGGTCAGAGACTACAGACATGATACAAGAGATGGTCAGAGACTGCAGACATGATACAAGAGATGGTCAGAGACTGCAGACATGATACAAGAGATGGTCAGAGACTGCAGACATGCTACAATAGATGGCTAGAGACTGCAGACATGCTACAATAGATTGCCAAGGACTGGAGACATGATAAAAGAGATGGCCAGAGACTGCAGACATGATACAAGCGATGGTTCGAGACTGCAGACATGATACAAGAGATGGTCAGAGACTGCAGACATGATACAATAGATGGGCAGAGACTGCAGACATGATACAGGAGATGGTCAGAGACTGCAGGCATAATACAAGCAATGGTCAGAGACTGCAGGCATGATACAAGATATGGTCAGAGACTGCAGGCATGATACAAGCGATGGTCAGAGACTGCAGACATGATACAAGATATGGTCAGAGACTGCAGGCATGATACAAGAGATGGTCAGAGACTGCAGGCATGATACAAGATATTGTCAGAGACTGCAGACATCACTGATGATCATCATCATTGGTGTCATTGGGAGGAATAGTGCCCCATCATTGATGTCAGTGGGGGAAAAATGCCCCATCATTGGTGTCATTGGGAGGAATAGCCCCTCATCATTGTGATCAATGGGACGAATAGTGCCCTGAGGGCCAGATAAAGGCAACAAATGGCTGCAGTTTAGAGACCTCTGATCTAGCGTCATCCACTGTTCAGTGTTACTGGTCTTCCTCAGGGCAGAACAACACTTGCATTGTTTGCCCCCCATACATTCACACCAAGGGTGCCTATCATAACCCAGGCTGGGCCAGGGCCGTCTTAATAGCATCATGGGCCCCTGGGCAAAGTAATGCTCTGGGGCCCCTACAATGATGACAGTGCAGGTAAACAGACATCAAGTAGGTAAAAGACAGACTGCCACCCCTGTGTATCTATCACTCTCAGTGCCATCATGGGGCCTCCAATTTCGGGGGGCAGTGTAGGCTCAAGGGCCAGCTGCTTTGTGGAAAGTTCAGGGGGCCCCCATACAGCTGGGGCCCCTGGGCAGTGCCCATGTATGCCCTCTCATTAAAACAGCCTGGGGCTGGGCTCATAGTCATCCAGGACTAAGCCTCATGCATCATTACGTAATTTCCCCTCAGTTCTGGAAAAAGTTGCTGCTCCCCCTCCCCCTTGTCACCGCCACTTAAAGAAGAAGACCCGGTGATGTCATCTGACCTGATGATGTCATCAGGCCAACAAGAAGACTGCAGGAATAAGGTATGTATAACGTATTTTTCGGGGGGCCGGTGGAGGCAGGTGGCGGGTAACGTGGTTGGAGTTCCTCTTTAATACGGAGCACGGCACTCTCCCTATTGCTCTTTGCCTTTTTAATGAAGCCCACATGTGCAAAGCCTGCATGTGTTTTCATTTGAGCCATCAGACATTGATTTGCAGAAGGGGGGCGGGGCCTAAATCACTCGATGGCATTTCCCATCACACAGCGTGGTAATAATTAATGACAAGGCTGAGTCACATGGAACTGATACAACTTTAATTTCCACTTGAGTCAGCTGGATTTGTTTGGATCACAAAGCAGAGAAGATAGGGCCACCGGGGTTCATTAACACTCAGCGTCCTATTTATAATGGCCGGCGATATCCGCAGTGGCAAAAAGTGGATGTGCGGTGCGGACAAACTTCAGCAAAGGCCAAAACAGAAATGGCGCCACTATGAGATCATAGTGTCTTCAACCCCTTCTGGTGGAAATTGATGATGCTGCATTTTCCAAAAAGGGAAAAATTAGAGGTGTTGTCTTGCGCATGATCAATAAAATGATCGATAATTATTATCATCTGATATGAAATAATGGCATGCCAATAGAAATCATGGTGCTCTGTACACCTCACCTGACAGGACACCCCCACACCCCACCCCCCACAGAGGAGATGAATGAGGCCACAGTGAATTGTGGAGGTGGCAAAATCGCGCTAACAGTGGGAGGGGGTGAAGGGGGGGGGATTAAAACTGGAGCCTTTGTACAGAGTGCAGGGGTCAGAAGTAAGTAATGTGCTAGGGTCACGAGTGGGCAATGCACAGATTGTAGAGGTCAGGTGTACAGTACATAGTGCAAGGGTCAGGTGTGTAATGTAGAGTGCAGAGGTCAGGTGTGTGTAATGTACATAGAGCAGAGGTCAGGTGTGTGTAATGTACATAGAGCAGAGGTCAGGTGTGTGTAATGTAGCGTGCAGAGGTCAGGTGTGTTATGGAGAGTGCAGAGGTCCGATGTGTAATGTAGAGTGCAGAGGTCAGGTGTGTGTAATGTACATAGAGCAGAGGTCAGGTGTGTTATGGAGAGTGCAGAGGTCCGATGTGTAATGTAGAGTGCAGAGGTCAGGTGTGTGTAATGTACATAGAGCAGAGGTCAGGTGTGTAATGTAGAGTGCAGAGGTCAGGTGTGTAATAGAGAGTGCAGAGGTCAGGTGTGTAATAGAGAGTGCAGAGGTCAGGTGTGTGTAATGTACATAGAGCAGAGGTCAGGTGTGTAATGTAGAGTGCAGAGGTCAGGTGTGTAATGTAGAGTGCAGAGGTCAGGTGTGTTATGGAGAGAGCAGAGGTCCGATGTGTAATGTTGAGTGCAGATGTCAGGTGTGTGTAATGTACATAGAGCAGAGGTCAGGTGTGTAATGTAGAGGGCAGAGGCCAAGTGTGTGTAATGTACACAGTGTAGGGGTCAGGTGTGTAATGTAAAGTGCAGAGGTCAGGTATGTGTAATGTAGAGTGCAGAGGTCAGGTGTGTATAATGTACAGAGTGCACGGGTCAGGTGTGTAATGTAGAGGTTGGAGGTCAAGTGTGTGTAATGTACACAGTGCAGAGGCCAGGTGTGTAATGGAGAGTGCAGAGGTCAGGTGTGTAATGGAGAGTGTAGAAGTCAGGTGTGCAGTGTACATAATGCAGGGGTCAGGTGTGTAATGTGTGCAATGTAATGCATTAAGTGCAGGGCTCAGGTTGTGTGTGTAATGTAGAGGTCAGGTTTGTATAATGTACAGAGTGCAGGGGTCAGGTGTGTAATGTAGAGGGCAGAGGTCAAGTGTGTGTAATGTACACAGTGCAGGGGCCAGGTGTGTCATGGAGAGTGCAGAGGTCAGGTGGGTAATGTGTGCAATGTAATGCATTGAGTGCAGGGCTCAGGTTGTGTGTGTAATGTCAAGTGTGTTTTGTAGAGGTCAGGTGTGTGTAGTGTACACAGTGTAGGGGTCAGGTGTGTAATGGAGTGTGCAGGGGTCGGGTGTGTAGTGTAGAGTGCAGAGGTGAGGTGTGCGAAATGTACACAGTGTAAGGGGCAGGTGTGTAATGTGGAGTGCAGAGGTCAGGTGTGTACAGAGTGCAGGGGCGTGTCTCTTTGTATCAGTGGCGGCTGGTGCTCCAAATTTTTGGGGGGGCGCAAAGAAAAAAAAAATTGCAGTCTCACTGTGTCCAAACGCAGCCACTGTGCCATCAATTTGCACCACTGTGCCATGCCATTAAACCAGCCACTGTGCCATCAATTTGCACCACTGTGCCATGCCATTAAACCAGCCACTGTGCCATCAATTGTCACCACTGTGCTCTTTAATGGTCGCCGCTCTGCCAATTGTGCCCACTGTGCCCTGTAAATTGCTCTCCCCCCCCCCCCCGGCACTTACCTTTACTGGAGTCAGGCATCCACATCCCACAATGTCTTCTCCCGCTTTCGATGACTGACAGGCGTCTCAGCCAATCAAGTTACTGGTAGCCAGAACCGGCCAACCTGATTGGCTGAGACGCCTGTCATCTTATCCAAGGGGCGTACAGTCTGTGCACTCCGAGAATAAGCTTCCGGGACCCGAGGGCTGTATTGGGAAAGCCTATCAGAGCTGTTGGCTCTGATTGACATTTCCGTACAGCCAACCAGCTGGCGTTATTCAGATGGCCAGACATGAGCGCCGACCATCTGAATTACAGGGGCAGCGGCGATAATAACATAGATTGGTGCAATGCATGAATCTATGTTATTAGACTCAGTGGCGGTGAGAGCCAGAGGGGGCGGCGCTCCAGCGCCCCCTATGGACGAACCGCCACTGGTTTGTATAAAAAATACGTCATAGTACAGGGTCAGGAATAGTGTAATGTGCAGAGTGCAGGGGTCAGTTGTGCAGTGTACAGAATGCAGGGGTCAGGTGTGTAATATGTGCAGTGTAGAGTGCAGGGCTCAGACACACAGGTCTCCAGCAATGGAGGAATCAGGCTTGGAGAAAGCCGTACGGAAGGCAGTGAAGAGTTAAGGCGGATAATTAAACAGATCTGCCTGTAGAAGGATCCCGCCTTGCTGCATTGCCAGATCAGCTGTCATAGAATTGTTTCTTAATTGTGTCAGTAGCACACTGCGCACAGCCTTGGGTAATGTGTCCCTCGCAAGACTCCAAGCGCTCGCCTTCGCAACATGCAAACCTTTTCATCACTTGCCGAGCTACAGATTTAACCCCTCGTCCACCATTGGACCTTCCCAGAAATCCGCGGATTTCAGAACGTTCCTCCGCAGACAAGGAGTTACATTTCGCTAACCAGCATCGCCGGAGGGGATTTACGCAAACGTGACGTTTTAGTAATTAGATTACATTCGCAGTCGTTCAGTATAAATAAATAAGATTAATTGCATCTTTGGCATATACGGTCTCGGGAGGTTTTATCTCGGCGGTCGTTGTTACAGATATTATAACGTTTGATGATATAAATCAGTGGTTGTCAATAAAGAAGATCTCGGGTTAGGTCCCAGCAGGGCTGTCTTAATGAGAGGGCACACCTGGGCACTGCCCAGGGGCCCCAGCTGCATAGGGGGCCCCTGCCCTTTCCCCAAAGCAGCTGGTCCTTGAGCCTGGGCTGCCCCTCTACATCCCAGATATGCCCCCAGCACTCTGACCCCTCTACACCCTAGATATCCTCTACCTCATACCTACTTGATTTCTTTTCATCTGCACTGTCTCCATTGTAGGGGCCCCAGAGCATTACTTTGACCAGGGGCCCATGATGTTATTAAGACGGCCCTGAGTCCCAGTTTGGATTGGGAATAAACCTGAAAGACGGTTGTCACTCCTGTCTACTGTAGTGATGCCACCTCATCCCTTTAAACCCGAAAACAAATTAATTACTCAGGTTCTGAGGCTAATTTAATGCAGATAAGGCACCAAATGAGTTTAATTATCACCTTAATCAACCTGGGATGCGGGGGCAACCCTAGTCTACTGCCACCCAATCAACTGCAGCCATGGCATTCCACGCACAGAGGCTTGTGGCATTATTGACGTAACATGGCTACATGTCACAAGCAACCACGCTCCTTCATTATGGGGAATGCCCTGACCACAGTTGATTAGGAGGGGTAATAGGTTGATACAGAGGCATAACCAGTGGCGGCTGGTGCTCAACATTTTTGGGGGGGCGCAAATCGAAAAAAACAAACAAAAAAAAAAACAATTGCAGCCTAACTGTGCCCATCAAATGCAGCCACTGTGCCCATCAAATGCAGCCACTGGGCCCATCAAATGCAGCAACTGTGCCATCAATTGTCACCAGTGTGCCATGCCATCAAATGCAATCACTGTGCCATGCCATCAAACCCAGCCACTGTGCCATCAATTGTCACCACTGTGCCATGCCATCAAACGCAGCCATTGTGCCATGCCATCAAACGCAGCCACTGTGCCATCAATTGTCACCACTGTGACATGCCATCAAAGAAAGCCACTGTGCCATCAATTGTCACCACTGTGCCATGCCATCAAATGCAGTCACTGTACCATGCCATCAAACCCAGCCACTGTGCCATCAATTGTCACCACTGTGCCATGCCATCAAATGCAGTCACTGTGCCATGCCATCAAACGCAGTCACTGTGCCAATTGTCGCCACTGTGCCCTTTAATTGTCGCCACTGTGCCAATTTGCTGCCACTGTGCCCTTTGTCGCCACTGTGCCCATTGTCTCCACTGTGCCCTTTGTCTCCACTGTGCCCTTTGTCTCCACTGTGCCCTTTGTCTCCACTGTGCCCATTGTCTCCACTGTGCCCATTGTTGCCACTGTGCCCATTGTCGCCACTGTGCCCATTGATGCCACTGTGCCCAGTATAATGCCCCCCACCCAGCACTTACCTTTCTGCGGGTCAGCCATCCTCCTTCCACGTCCCTCGATGTCTTCTCCCGCCCTGGATGACGCTTCAGCCAATCAGGTTGCTGGTAACCAGAACCGGTGAACCTGATTGGCTGAGATGCCTGTCAGTCTTATTTAATGAATGCACCACCCGTACATCCCTTAGATAAGCTTCTGAGAGCTGTTGGCTCTGATAGGCACTTCCGCAAAGCCAACCAGCTGCTGTTATTCAGGTGGCCGGCGCTCGCCTTCCGGCCATCTGAAAAGTCGGCGGCAGCGGCCAGCAACAATAACATAGATTCATGAAATGCAAATGTGGCGGTGCGAGAGCCAGAGGGGGCACTGCCATTGGGCATAACTAGAAGCTTCAGGGTACCACCCCCCCCCCCCTGGTGCAAGAAACCATTAAGGCCCCCCTGACCGCCAGGGACCTTTACTCCCAACTGTCCTTGATTTCGAGGGACTGTCCCTGATTTGGAACAATGTCCCTCTCTCCCTCTTTCCTCCTCATTTGTCCCTCATTTTGGTCTGATCTATATAGATGTATATAAAATGCACTTTTTATCTATCAAAAAGTGTTTCCCAGCTCTAAATCTTTCATCTCATCTCTAAATTGCTGCATTTGTAAATTCCAAAAGCCAATATAAAGGAATAGTAATGGTAAAAAAAGCCCTAAGGCGGCGTACACACGAGGGGATATGTCCGCTGAAAACGGTCCGATGGACCGTTTCAGCAGACATCTCCGCTCGTGTGTATGGGCTAGCGGACAGATTTCTCCACCCGACAGATTTCAAAGCATGCTTTGAAATCTATCCGGTGGGAATCTGTCCGCCCGACATGTCTGCTGGTTAGTACACTTACCAGCAGACATGTCGGCTCCCACCACCGCCGCGCCGCTGCCGAATGGATTCGGCGCATGCGCGGAAGTGTTTTACTTCCTGGTGCGGTGACGTGGCGGTGACGCGGCGGCGTCAACGTCACCGCCGCGTCACCACTACGTCACCGCGCCGTCCGGCGGCGGGGAATTTGATCCGATGGTGTGTACACGCCATCGGATCAAACTCCCGATCGGACATATCCGATGGAAATGGTCCGCGGACCGTTTTCATCGGATATATCCGATCGTCTGTACGCCGCCTTATGGGTTTAACCAATCTTATTTTGTTGTACAATTCTCCATTAAGGGGGTGTGGCATGGGGTGTGTCCTATGACTACATACTTTTTTTGATAGGTGACCCTCATTCCCATCTCAAAAAGTTGGGAGGTAGGTCCAAGGGCCTTCACCCCAGGGCACTTCCCACTGATCCAGCGTCCCTTTACTCCCATCGTGGGGCCCTTTATAAGCCCAGTTCATACTGCTGCGACTTTCCTTGTGACTTGCAACACAGAAAGTCGCACAACTAGTCAAAACACATTAGTTTCAATGGGTGCCAACTGAATCAATGCAATTCAAGTTGCAGCAACAACAAAAAAAGGTTCCTGCACTACTTTTCAGCGACTTTGGTGCTATTAACTGCAATGTTAAATTACTCAGGTCTCAAGGAAATCACAAGGAGATCGCAAGCATGTCGCACATGTACTGCAGTGGGCCCAAATTTTGGGATATTATTATTATTATACAGGATTTATATAGTGCCAACAGTTTACACAGCACTTTACAATATAAAAGGGAGACAATACAGTTACAATACAATAAAATACAAGAGGATTAGGAGGGCCCTACTCAGAAGAGCTTACAATCTAATAGGGTGGGGCAGGTGGTACAAAAGGTTGTAACTGTGGGGAATGAGCTGGTGGAAGTGGTAAAAGATTAGTTGGAGACGTGATAGGCTTCCCTGAAGAGGTGAGTTTTCAGGATATAGTCCCTTATTATCCCCTCCTATAATTGACCTACTATTGATGTTAGGCTTACTGGCCCGTAGTTTCCAGGAATATATCTCTGCCCTTTTTTGAATATTGGTACCATATTGGCTTTTCTCGCTGGTGCCATTCCTGTCAGTAAGCTGTCTGCAAAGATTAGGAACAATGGTCTGGCTATAACCTGACTGAGTTCTCTGAGGACTCTCGAGTGTAAGCCATCCTGGGATTTATTTGTAATAAGTTTATCTAGTCTTTCATTGACTCCGACTTCTGTTAGCCACAAGGTTACGTCTTATGATGTGTCACTAACAGAACTGTTGCAGTCCGTAAATCCCTCCTTTTTCTGGGTAAAAACTGAGGAGAATAAGGCATTTAGTACACTTGCCTTCTCTGTGTCATCTGTAATCCTCTTCCCATCATCATCTTTTATGTGGGCAAAGTGCTCAGATTTTTGCCTTTTGTTAATAAATAAAAAAAATGTATTTGGATTTTTTTTACTCTCCTCCGCTATGTGTCTCTCATAATCTTTTTTAGCCACAGTGTGACCTTTGCTACCCTGGTCATTCTGCCACTAGGTTGAAATGCAATGTTAATTTGGATTTTATGCAACAATTACATCAATATCAGTATTCGGTAGAGACATATTCTTCATCCAGTAGATGGCACTGTTTATAAGTTTGTACCTGCATCTATGGTTCAACTCTATGCCTTTTCTATTTTTCTCTATAATAAAGTTTCCCGTTTCCTGTTTGCAGTTAAGCAGCAAAGTCCACGTGGACGGTACACTGTCTGTTCTGTAGGGCTATACACAGAAATTCTAACAGATTATTTCTTGGTTTGATCCGAGGACAAGTTTGGACCAAATCAGTGGGAAGAATGCCCCCTACATTGGTGATCAGTGAGAAGAATGTCCCTTACATTGGTGATCAGTGGGAAGAATGTTCCTTACATTGGTGATCAGTGAGAAGAATGTTCCTTACATTGGTGATCAGTGAGAAGAATGTTCTTTACATTGGTGATCAGTGAGAAGAATGTCCCTTACATTGGTGATCAGTGGGAAGAATGCTCCTTACATTGGTGATCAGTGAGAAGAATGTCCCTTACATTGGTGATCAGTGGGAAGAATGTTCCTTACATTGGTGATCAGTGAGAAGAATGTTCCTTACATTGGTGATCAGTGAGAAGAATGTTCCTTACATTGGTGATCAGTGAGAAGAATGTTCCTTACATTGGTGATCAGTGAGAAGAATGTTCCTTACATTGGTGATCAGTGAGAAGAATGTTCCTTACATTGGTGATCAGTGGGAAGAATGTCCCTTACATTGGTGGTCAGTGGGAAGAATGTCCCTTACATTGGTAGTCAGTGGGAAGAATGTTCCTTACATTGGTGATCAGTGAGAAGAATGTTCCTTACATTGGTGATCAGTGAGAAGAATGTTCTTTACATTGGTGATCAGTGGGAAGAATGTCCCTTACATTGGTGATCAGTGGGAAGAATGTCCCTTACATTGGTGGTCAGTGGGAAGAATGTCCCTTACATTGGTAGTCAGTGGGAAGAATGTTCCTTACATTGGTGATCAGTGAGAAGAATGTCCCTTACATTGGTGATCAGTGGGAAGAATGTCCCTTACATTGGTGATCAGTGGGAAGAATGTCCCTTACATTGGTGATCAGTGGGAAGAATGTTCCTTACATTGGTGATCAGTGAGAAGAATGTTCCTTACATTGGTGATCAGTGGGAAGCATGTCCCTTACATTGGTGGTCAGTGGGAAGAATGTTCCTTACATTGGTGATCAGTGGGAAGAATGTTCCTTACATTGGTGATCAGTGGGAAGAATGCTCCTTACATTGGTGGTCAGTGGGAAGAATGTTCCTTACATTGGTGATCAGTGGGAAGAAAGCTCCTTACATTGGTGATCAGTGGGAAGAATGTCCCTTACATTGGTGGTCAGTGGGAAGAAAGCTCCTTACATTGGTGATCAGTGAGAAGAATGCTCCTTACATTGGTGATCAGTGGGAAGAATGTCCCTTACATTGGTGATCAGTGGGAAGAAAGCTCCTTACATTGGTGATCAGTGAGAAGAATGCTCCTTACATTGGGGGTCAGTGGGAAGAATGTTCCTTACATTGGTGATCAGTGGGAAGAATGTCCCTTACATTGGTGGTCAGTGGGAAGAATGTCCCTTACATTGGTGGTCAGTGGGAAGAATGCTCCTTACATTGGGGGTCAGTGGGAAGAATGTCCCTTACATTGGTGGTCAGTGGGAAGAATGTCCCTTACATTGGTGGTCAGTGGGAAGAATGCTCCTTACATTGGGGGTCAGTGGGAAGAATGTCCCATACATTGTTGGTCAATAGGAAGAACACCCCTTACATTGGTGGTCAGTGGGAAGAATGGCCCTTAAACAGTGTTGGTCAGAATACGACCCTTACAGAGAGCAAGAACGATCCTTGGTGTCCTGCAGTTGGTCTTGCCAAGTTTCTCGGACTACAGAACCATGCAGGCACCATCTTATGGGACATCAGTCAATCATAGCTCAAGAAGCCTCTAGCGGAACCCATTTGGAAAATGGCCGTACCAGGAATGATAAGATAAGGGTGGGATCTGGTGGTACTGACATTCTAGCTCGGGATGCTCAGGCAACAGCAGAAGCAGATATAAGGCAGAAACAGCCTTTGGATAAAGATTTGGTCCCTCTCTCCCAGAAGTGTTTAACAATCCAAACTGCCAAAAATAACACTGAAATTAGGATTTGGCTCAGGACATCTGAACTCATGAAATTCAGCCTGAATCCAATGTTATCTCCTGAATGTTGGGATTAACTCTACGCACAGTAGACGATGCAGTACATGCTAGCCCGAGGAGTGCACTTACCAACCCATTTTAGGCAAAGAACAGCCCAGACATGTTATCAGTCTCAGTACGGCAGCTTTTCTCAGCCTTTTCTACACAGAGGAACCCTTGAAAAAACGTTTCGGTCTCAGGGAACCCCTGCTATAAATGACTATATCTACAACACACAGGGCCGGTGCACAGATTTTCGACACCCTAGATGAAACCTCATTTTGTCGCGTCCCTTGGCTCCACCCCTGACTCCATCCCCTTTGCCCTCCCCATGTATACTCCACCTTTTTTATGAAGTGCCCATCAAATCAACTCGATTTAAATCATCATTTTGAAAGAGCAACTGTCATCTCCGTCCTGCAGCGGCTCCTCCTCTGACCCGCTGTTGGCTCCTCCTCTTTCCCCACAGTGGCTCCTCCTCTGACCCGCTGTTGGCTCCTCCTCTGTCCCACAGCAGCTCCTCCTCTGACCCGCTGTTGACTCACCAACAGTCCCGTTCACTTTAATGTGATGACTGGTGATGCGGCAGTGACACACTAAGGTGAGGGATGTGGCGGGAAGATAGAAGGGGGAGAAGACCGGAGGAAGACAACAGGGAGGGGAGAAGACAGGAGGAAGAAGACAGATGAGGGAGAAGACCAGAGGAAGAAGACAGATGGGGGAGAAGACCGGAAGAAGAAGACAGAGGGGGGAGAAGCTCAGAGGAAGAAGACAGAGGGGGGAGAAGATCAGAGGAAGAAGACAGATGGGGGAGAAGACCGGATAATGAAGACAGAAGGGGGAGAAGACCGGAGGAAGAAGACAGAGGGGGGAGAAGACCAGAGGAAGAAGACAGATGGGGATGAAGACCGGAGGAAGAAGACAGAGGGGGGAGAAGACCGGAAGTAGAAGACAGAGGGGGGAGAAGACCAGAAGAAGAAGACATAGGGGGAGAAAAACGGAGAAAGAAGACAGAGGGGGAGAAGACCGGAAAAAGAAGACAGAGGGGGGAAGAAGAACGAAGGAAGAAGACAGAGGGGGGAGAAGACCAGAGGAAGAAGACAGAGGGGGGAGAAGACCAGATGAACCTGACAGAGGGGGGAGAAGACCAGAGAAAGAAGAAAGAAGGGGGGAGAAGAGTGGAGAAAGAAGACAGAGGGGGGAGAAGCCCAGAGGATGAAGAAAGAGGGGGGAGAAGACCTGAGGAAGAAGACAGAGGGGGAGAAGACCGGGGGAAGAAGACAGAGGGGGGAGAAGAATGGAGGAAGAAGACAGAGGGGGGAGAAAATCAGAGAAAGAAGACAGAGGGGGGAGAAGACCGGAAGAAGAAGACAGAGGGGGGAGAAAACCAGAGGAAGAAGACAGAGGGGGGAAAAGAACGGAGGAAAAAGACAGAGAGGGGGGAGAAGACCGGAGAAAAAAGACAGAGGGGGAAGAAGATAGGGGGGGGCAAGACTGGAGGAAGAAGACAGCACCAGGGAAGAAGACATAGGGGGGAGAAGATCGGAAGAAGACAGAGGGGGGGGGAAGAACGGAGGAAGAAGACAGAGGGGGGAGAAGACCAGAGGAAGAAGACAGAGGGTGGAGAAGACCAGATGAACAAGACAGAGGGGGGAGAAGACCAGAGGAAGAAGACAGAGGGGGGAGAAGACCAGAGGAAGAAGACAGAGGGGGGAGAAGACCAGAGGAAGAAGACAGAGGGGGGAGAAGACCAGAGGAAGAAGACAGAGGGGGTAGAAGACTGGAGGAAGAAGACAGAGGGGGGAGAAGACCGGAGGATGAAGACAGAGGGGGGAGAAGACAGGAGGAAGAAGACAGAGGGGGGAGAAGACTGGAGGAAGAAGACAGAGGGGGGAGAAGACCGGAGGATGAAGACAGAGGGGGGAGAAGACCGGAGGAAGAAGACAGAGGGGGGAGAAGACCGGAGGAAGAAGACATAGGGGGAAGAAGATCGGAAGAACACAGAGGGGGGGGGGGAAGAACGGAGGAAGAAGACAGAGGGGGGAGAAGACCAGAGGAAGAAGACAGAGGGTGGAGAAGACCAGATGAACAAGACAGAGGGGGGAGAAGACCAGAGGAAGAAGACAGAGGGGGGAGAAGACCAGAGGAAGAAGACAGAGGGGGGAGAAGACCAGAGGAAGAAGACAGAGGGGGGAGAAGACCAGAGGAAGAAGACAGAGGGGGGAGAAGACCAGAGGAAGAAGACAGAGGGGGGAGAAGACTGGAGGAAGAAGACAGAGGGGGGAGAAGACCGGAGGATGAAGACAGAGGGGGGAGAAGACCGGAGGAAGAAGACAGAGGGGGGAGAAGACCGGAGGAAGAAGACATAGGGGGGAGAAGAGTGGAGAAAGAAGCTCGGAGGATGAAGACAGAGGGGGGAGAAGACCGGAGGAAGAAGACAGAGGGGGGAGAAAACCAGAGGAAGAAGACAGAGGGGGGAGAAGACCGGAGGAAGAAGACAGAGGGGGGAGAAGACCAGAGGAAGAAGACAGAGGGGGGAGAAGACCAGAGGAAGAAGACAGAGGGGGGAGAAGACTGGAGGAAGAAGACAGAGGGGGGAGAAGACCGGAGGATGAAGACAGAGGGGGGAGAAGACCGGAGGAAGAAGACAGAGGGGGGAGAAGACCGGAGGAAGAAGACATAGGGGGGAGAAGAGTGGAGAAAGAAGCTCGGAGGATGAAGACAGAGGGGGGAGAAGACCGGAGGAAGAAGACAGAGGGGGGAGAAAACCAGAGGAAGAAGACAGAGGGGGGAGAAGACCGGAGGAAGAAGACAGAGGGGGGAGAAAACCAGAGGAAGAAGACAGAGGGGGGAAAAGACCGGAGGAAAAAGACAGAGAGGGGGGAGAAGACCGGAGAAAAAAGACAGAGGGGGAAGAAAATAAGGGGGGGGGCGAGACTGGAGGAAGAAGACAGCACCGGGGCTATGACGGGGGACATTCTTGAATTAATAAAGGACTTTATTTTGACTTTGGCTTTGACTGTTGCACAACTGTTGCATTGATAACATTAAGCTGTGACTTTGATGCAACTTTTGAGAGTTTACATGACACTCAAGTTGCCTGAAAGTCACACCCACCAAAGTCGCGCTGGAATAATTTGAAAGTCGCTGTTTCCATTGATTTAGCTTCCATTGAGATACATGGGCTGCGACTTGTCATGCGACTTTATGTGTCCAAAGTTGCACAAGTGTAAATGGCGCCTAAGGCCTCGTTCCCACACGAGCATAGCGAAATTGCACGTTCTCGCTCGCCATGTTTTCTGCACGTTAACGTGCGTCACACTTAGGGCAGCGCATTTGCTTTGGCGGCCCTACAAACATCCGAAAGTAGCTCCACAGCAACCTTTGCGGTCGTGGAGCATTGGGCGTATTGTCAGTGCGTGTTTTGGTGCATTTTGTCGCACGGAAGCCATGAACAATTAATGCCACCGCAGTCGCGACCCGCGCTCGCAGCGCATTTTCAACCTGTTTCCGAAACGTGCGACAAAACCATTTTTTTTGTGTTTTTAGGAAACGTGCCCCCATGTTCTCTCACTTATAAAAACGAATGGTGTCGCAGCGATGCCGCACGATTATAAAAAAAAACAAAAAAACTCAATGACTTCTTTTCCATTTCTCATTGAAATAAATGGGCCGCCCGTCACGCAGAACGCAGCCCCACAGGTGTAAGCGAATGAGTGCGATTCACCGCCAAATCCGGATTCGCACAAGAGCAGTTCTGTCCTCTTTGCATATGAAAAGCTGCTGATTGAAGAATCCTCGGCTCCCGGAGCCACAGAATCATCCCTGCCAGGAAGATCAGGCGGCTGCATCTCTGCGAGTTGTGCAATCATTTCACCCGAATCTCCAGCCAATAACAAACGAGCCACTAATTCTGCTACAATGTGGCTTAACCCGTTTGCTCCGCGCCTTTGCCTGGACTTGCCTGCACCATAAAACTCCATTTGATCCACAGTTCTCTCGGTAATAATTAATACGGAGAGATCGAGATAAAGAGCAGCGATCCTAAAAGCGATCACAGCGTGTTCTTTTCATCCGGGAGAAGCTCTTATACTGGAAGTGCACAAGACCCGGGAGAACTACTGATCCCAGCATGCCCCGAGCTAGGCTCCCTTCACACTTATGCAACTTGTCATGTGACTTTAAACACATAAAAGTCGCAGGGCAAGTCGCAGGCCATGTATTTCAATGAACGCCGTTCAGGTTTTTGCGACTTAACCACTTCAGCCCCGGACCATATTGCTGGTCAATGACCGGCCCACTTTTTGCGATTCGGCACTGCGTCGCTTTAACTGACAATTGCGCGGTCGTGCGACGTGGCTCCCAAACAAAAATGGCGTCCTTTTTTTTGCCACAAATAGAGCTTTCTTTTGGTGGTATTTGATCACCTCTGCGGTTTTTAGTTTTTACGCTATAAACAAAAATTGAGCGACAATTTCGAAAAAAAAAATAATATTTTTTACTTTTTGCTGTAATAAATATCCCCCAAAAATATATAAAAAAAATAATTTTGCTCAGTTTAGGCCGATACGTATTCTTCTACATATTTTTTTAGAAAAAAAAAAATCGCAATAGGCGTTTATTGATTGGTTTGCGCAAAAAAATATAGCGTCTACCAAATAGGGGATAGTTTTATTGCATTTTTATTAATATTTTTTTTTTACTAGTAATGGCGGCGATCAGCGATTTTTAACGGGACTGCGACATTATGGCGGACACATCGGACACATTTTTGGGACCATTATCATTTTTATAGCGATCAGTGCTATAAAAATGCACTGATTACTATAAAAATGCCACTGGCAGGGAAGGGGTTAACACTAGGGGGCGAGGAAGGGGTTAATTATGTTCCCTGGGTGTGTTCTAACTGAAGGCGGGGGGTGGGACTGACTGGGGGAAATGACAGATCGCTGTTTATACATTGTATGGCATTTCTCCCCCTGACAGGACTGGGAGCTGTGTGTTTACACACACAGCACCCGATCCTCGTTCTGGAATGAGCGATCGTGTGTGCCCGGCGGTGACCGTGCCCGCCGGGCACGCGCGTTGGGATCAGGGGCGAGCGGGGGGCGCGCGCGCCTCTATTGACTGATTGGCGAGATGACGTATAGCTATGTGATCTCGCCCAGACGAGCCGACCTGCTGCCGTATTACTGCGGCAGCTGGTTGGCAAGTAGTTAAAGGGGTTGTAAAGGTAGAATTATTTTTCCCCTAAATATCTTCCTTTACCTTAGTGCAGTCCTCCTTCACCTACCTCATCCTTCCATTTTGCTTTTAAATGTCCTTATTTCTTCTGAGAAATCCTCACTTCCTGTTCTTCTGTCTGTAACTCCACACAGTAATGCGAGGCTTTCTCCCTGGTGTGGAGTGTCGTGCTCGCCCCCTCCCTTGGACTACAGGAGAGTCAGGACGCCCGCTAACACACAGCTTCTTTCTCTATCTGCAACGTAGAGAGCGTCCTGACTCTCCAGTAGTCCAAGGAAGGGGGCGAGCATGACACTCCACACCAGGGAGAAAGCCTCGCATTACTGTGTGTAAATACTGCAGCTGCTGACTTTTAATAAGGACACTTACCTGTCCAGGGAGCCCGTGATGGCATTTTTATTAATATTATTATAATTTTTTTTACTAGTAATGGCGGCGATCAGTGATTTTAAGCGGGACTGCGATATTACGGCGGCCACTTTTGACACTATTTTGGGGAAAATGGGGGGGGGGAATTTTTTGCTAGTAGGGATAATTGGGGGGATTTGTGTTAGGAGGGGGAATTTGGGGGAGGGGAGATGTGTGCCAGTAGGGATGATTGGGTGAGGATATTTGTGCTAGGAGGGGAAATTGGGGGGGGGGGGATTGTGCTAGTAGGGATGAGGGGGGGATTTGTGCTAGGAGGGGAAATTGGGGGGGGGGGATTGTGCTAGTAGGGATGAGGGGGGGATTTGTGCTAGGAGGGGACATTTTTTTTTGGGGGGGGGGGTGCTAGTAGCTATAATTGAGGGGGATTTGTGCTAGGGGAGGGAGAATGGGGGGGGGAGGATTTGTGCTCTGAGAAAATATTTAAGGGATTTGAAGGGTAGAGGATTTGTACTAGGAGGGGTGTTTTTTTGGGGGGGGGGATTTGTTTTAGTAGGGATGATTGGGGGAATTTGTGCTAGGAGGGGAATTTTGGGGGAGGGGGGATTTGTGCCAGTAGAGATGATTGGGCGAGGATATTTGTGCTAGGAGGGGAAATTGGGGGGGAGAGGGTTGTGCAAGTAGGGATGATTGGGGGGATTTGTGCCAGGAGGGGAAATTTGGGGGAGGGGGGATTTGTGCTAGTAGGGATAATTGGGGGGATTTGTGTTAGGAGGGGGAATTTGGGGGAGGGGAGATGTGTGCCAGTAGGGATGATTGGGCGTGGATATTTGTGCTAGGAGGGGAAATTGGGGGGGGGGGATTGTGCAAGTAGGGATGATTGGGGGGATTTGTGCTAGGAGGGGAAATTTTGGGGGGGTGCTAATAGCTATAATTGGGGGGGGGTTTGTGCTAGGGGAGGGGGAATGGGGGGGGGATTTGTGCTCTGAGAAAATATTTGAGGGATTTGAAGGGTAGAGGATTTGTACTAGGAGGGGTGTTTTTTTTGGGGGGCGGGATTTGTTCTAGGAGGGAACATTTTGGGGCGTGTGCTAGTAGGGATAATTGGGGGGGGGGGGTATTTCAGGGATTTGAAGGGTAGAGGATTTGTACTAGGAGGGGTGATTGTTTTTGGGGGGGATTTGTGCTAGTAGGGATGATTGGGGGGAATTTGTGTTAGGAGGGGAAATTTGGGGAGGGGGGATTTGTGCTAGTAGGGATGATTGGGCGAGGATATTCGTGCTAGGAGGGGAAATTGGGGGGGGGGGATTGTGCTAGTAGGGATAATTGGGGGGGGGGATTTGTGCCAGGAGGGGAAATTTTGAGGGGTGTGCTTGTAGGGATAATTGGGGGGGATTTGTGCTAGGGGAGGGGGAGAAAATATTTGAGGGATTTAAAGGGTAAATTGGGGGGGGGGGGCATTTGTGCTGGGCAGATTTGTACTGGAAGGGAGGGGGGTAATTTATGCTTAGAACATAAGCATGAGGATTAGTGCTTATTTTTATTTATTTTTTTGGGGGGGGGGGGTGTTAGCTTACACATAATACATCTTTGGGACGGCGTAGTTTGGCCCTGGGCTCTCAGACCTCTCTTGTGTCCCTCACCTCCAATCAGCTCTCAGAGCTCTGCAGTGTGTAATTTCAGTTCTCCGCCCCCTTTTCTTTCTGACAGCTCAGACAAGCTTTATAAATTCAGCACTCTGAACAGATGTAGAAAAGATAAAACTACAGATAAACAGGTACAACTTATGTAGGAGGATAGCCAGACACGTCACTGGTTGTATTGAGGTGTGTATACACTTTACAAAGAACTTCAGAAATGGTAGTGGAACTACAAGTCCCACATTACAAAGCATTATGGGATATATAACGCCATAACAGCTAAACTGCCAAACCCAAACCAATCAGAGTTCCTTCTGATGCATCAGATCAGTGAGAGAAGAATTCTGATTGGCTGGTCTGGGCTTCTGCCTTACTGGATGGTCCCATAGTAGTGTGATGAAGATATTTCCATCTACTTATGCGGCATTCCTCCGCAGAGTTTTCTGTGTCCTCTCCGCTGCGGCGAAACCAAACCAGATCCCCGGCGCTTTGCAATTTAAATTCACCGGATTCTCCATATTCATCACAATCATCCCGTCACAGCCAAAACGCTTCCAAAGACTGACAGTAGGGGTCACACCGATGCCGGATTTATCGTACGGATACCTTCGCAGTGCGATTTGAGCCCATACACATCGAATGGGTCACACTGCAAAGAATCGCATGCGATTTGACCAGGTGTGCGGTGCGATTCCTGTCTGGATCACATGCGGTTTCCCGCACCGCACCAGGCTTGATTTCTAGGATTGCTCTGGAGTCAAACCGCATGCGATTCGGACAGGAATACTAAGTTCTGTGCAGGAAAAATTGAACCGTAACGCACTGAAACTGGTAAAATACGCCATCGAAGACCATGTGACCTACTTTCTATGCATTTTTGGATGCAGAAATAAGAGCCCCGGAACGCACGAGGTGTAAACTAGCACTTAGGGCCCTTTCACACTGGGGCGTTTTTCAAGCGTTATTCAAGCGAAGCCTCATCTGCAGTCCCAATGTGCTGGTAAAGCACCGCTCAGACCCTAACGTTTTAGGGCGTTTTTGCAGCGCCTCGGTGTGAAAGGGCAAGGCGTTTTTACAGCACTTTCAATCCTTTTCAATGGAGAGGTGGCATTTTCGGAGCGTTTTTTTCAGCGCCCAAAAGCTGCTCCAAAGCTGCCGCTTGTGAAAGGGTCCATTGAGATGCATGGAGAGCGTTTTATTAGCGCCATTTTTAACGCTAAAACTCTGCAAAAACGCTTCAGTCTGAAAGGGGACGCCACACGCCACATGCGGTCAGTCCAGTGCGTTTTTTTTTCCTGCATCAAAAATGCATTGGAAAGTAGGTTATATGGTTTTCAATGGCATAGTTCACACCCGTGCTTGAAAAGTAGAACATGCTGCATTTCACCTGCACTGGACTGTAATGGAACGCTGTAAAATGCGCCAAAAACGCACCGGAACGCAACTTGTCCTTATCTAAGGTTAATAAACGTGGGGTGAAAAAAAGCATTAAAAACGTATTAAAAACGCACTGGAACGCATAAAAAAAACGCGTCGGGATTGCGTTTCTATGGTGTGAACTGGTCCTAAATTTTTTTTTAATAAAGACAGGAAAAAAGAAGAAAAAAAAAGCATGTGAAATGCGCCTGGAAAAACGTAAGAAACACACAAAAAATATGCGTCAAAAACGTGTATGCCGAAACGCATCCGGGAGGGTGTATGGTGGTGTGAACTAGACCTAATCCAAAACCAATCATGTAATCTATAGCAGCTCTACAATCATTGGATGTGGTGGCTGCATTCCTTTTCTTTTTCCCCTCCTCTGTTGACCTGGCCAGTAAGACACCTCCTATTAGTAAGACACAACTCTGGAGAAAGGAGCACAGGAGGCACATCGGACAGCGGCATTGTCCGTCTGGGATGGAGGGGGGAGGGTTAAATCACACCTCCCAACATTCTGAGATGGGAATGAGGGACACCTACTAGCAAATGTAGGTAGGCATAAGACACACCCCCTGCCACGCCCCTTTAAAGAAGAATTAACCCCAAAAAAAGGTTATTTAAACCCACAAGTGTTTTTTTTTTTGTACCACTTTTTTACCACTACCACGTCAGAGACTTCTTTTGCGCACTTCTCAAGTATAGATAGGACGGCCTTTCGAAATAAATCAGCTTCTCTGCACACGACACGCATGCGCTCCGCCCCCCTGTGCTGCAGCACAATGCGCAAACCAGCGCGGTCCTAATGAGACCATCGTCGGTGTGACATTTACTCAGTAGAGAGATTTAGGCCTCATTCACACGAGGCGGACTCCGTCGCTACGGCTGAGCGGGAGATCAGTCCGTAGATCTCCGCTGAGCCGACGGATGACAAGCTCCTCTCTGCTCACTGAGCGGGGGAGGGGCTTGTCGGCACCGCTGTCCTCTATGGAGCGATCTGATGAAAACGGACAGCTTGTCCGTTTTCATCAGATCTTACCCGATCCGATCCGCATGGACGGATGGCGACGTGCCCCCCATTCGTCTGTTTTTAGTGGATCGGATCGGGTCGGATGTCAGAGGACATGTCTCCGCTGACATCCGACGCTCCATAGGGGTGCATGGAGCTGCCATTTAAGTCCGCCGTCAAAACTGACAGGCGGATCCGAACGGATCCATGTGTGAATGAGGCCTAAGGGGCCAATCCAAGCACAAGAGGAACATGCAAACTCCATGCAGACAGTGTGCTGACTAGGATGTAATCCGAGGACCCCGGTGCTGGAAGGCAGAAGTGCCAACCGCTACTCCACTGTGCTGTGTACTCAATAGGCAATAATAGAATCACCCCCCCCCCCTAAAGAAACAGGGGATCCTTTCAGTACGAAGAATAAATTCCTCGCAGGGTGTAATCCTTGAACTTTCAGTGACGGCCGGACAAACCCAGATCCCATTTATTCTCCGTATGCCGGCTATTCTCCATATCCCGGCTATTCTTTGTATTCAAACTATTCTCCAGCCCCCTGCTTTTCTCCAGATCTCTGCTATTTTCCACATCCTGACTATTCTCCATATCCTGACTATTCTCCGTATTCCGACTATTCTTTGTATCCCGACTACTCTCCGTATTCTGGCTATTCTCCGTATCACAGCTATTCGATGTATCCCGGCTATTATTCGTATGCAGGCTACTCTCCGTATCCTGGTTATGCTCTGTATCCCGACTATTCTCCGTATCCCGACTATTCTCCGTATCCTGACTATTCTCTGTATCCCGACTATTCTCTGTATCCCGGCTATTCTCTGTATCCCGACTATTCTCTGTATCCCGGCTATTCTCTGTATCCCGACTATTCTCTGTATCCCGACTATTCTCCGTATCTGGTTATTCTCTGTATCCCAACTATTCTCCGTATCCCTACTATTCTCCGTATCCCAACTATTCTCTGTATCCCGACTATTCTCTGTATCCTAGCTATTCTCTGTATCCCGACTATTCTCCGTATCCGGTTATTCTCTGTATCCCGACTATTCTCTGTATCCCTACTATTCTCTGTATCCGGTTATTCTCTGTATCCCTACTATTCTCCGTATCCCTACTATTCTCTGTATCCCGACTATTCTCTGTATCCTGGCTATTCTCTGTATCCTGGCTATTCTCCGTATCCGGTTATTCTCTGTATCCCGACTATTCTCCGTATCCCTACTATTCTCCGTATCCCTACTATTCTCCGTATCCGGTTATTCTCTGTATCCCTACTATTCTCCGTATCCCTACTATTCTCTGTATCCTGGCTATTCTCTGTATCCCGACTATTCTCCGTATCCGGTTATTCTCTGTATCCCGACTATTCTCCGTATCCCTACTATTCTCCGTATCCCTACTATTCTCCGTATCCGGTTATTCTCTGTATCCCTACTATTCTCCGTATCCCTACTATTCTCCGTATCCCGACTATTCTCTGTATCCCGGCTATTCTCTGTATCCTGGCTATTCTCCGTATCCGGTTATTCTCTGTATCCCGACTATTCTCCGTATCCCTACTATTCTCCGTATCCCTACTATTCTCCGTATCCGGTTATTCTCTGTATCCCTACTATTCTCCGTATCCCTACTATTCTCTGTATCCTGGCTATTCTCTGTATCCCGACTATTCTCCGTATCCGGTTATTCTCTGTATCCCGACTATTCTCCGTATCCCTACTATTCTCCGTATGCCTACTATTCTCCGTATCCGGTTATTCTCTGTATCCCTACTATTCTCCGTATCCCGACTATTCTCTGTATCCTGGCTATTCTCTGTATCCCGACTATTCTCCGTATCCGGTTATTCTCTGTATCCCGACTATTCTCCGTATCCCTACTATTCTCCGTATCCCTACTATTCTCCGTATCCGGTTATTCTCTGTATCCCTACTATTCTCCGTATCCCGACTATTCTCTGTATCCTGGCTATTCTCCGTATCCGGTTATTCTCTGTATCCCGACTATTCTCTGTATCCTGGCTATTCTCCGTATCCGGTTATTCTCTGTATCCCGACTATTCTCTGTATCCTGGCTATTCTCCGTATCCTGTTATTCTCTGTATCCCGACTATTCTCTGTATCCCGACTATTCTCCGTATCCTGGTTATTCTCTGTATCCCGACTATTCTCCGTATCCTGGTTATTCTCTGTATCCCGGTTATTCTCTGTATCCCGACTATTCTCCGTATCCCAGTTATTCTCTGTATCCCGACTATTCTCTGTATCCCGGTTATTCTCTGTATCCCGACTATTCTCCGTATCCCAGTTATTCTCTGTATCCCGACTATTTTCCGTATCCGGTTATTCTCCGTATCCCGACTATTCTCTGTATCCCGACTATTCTCTGTATCCCGACTATTCTCTGTATCCCGGTTATTCTCTGTATCCCGACTATTCTCTGTATCCTGACTATTCTCTGTATCCTGACTATTCTCTGTATCCCGGTTATTCTCTGTATCCCGACTATTCTCTGTATCCTGGCTATTCTCTGTATCCCGGCTATTCTCCGTATCCCGGCTATTCTCCGTATCCAGGCTATTCTCCGTATCCCGACTATTCTCTGTATCCCGGGTAATCTCCAGATCCCGGCTATTCTCATCTTTCCTCTTGTCATATGCTGGGATTAGCCCCGATCTGCTGCCGACAAAGAGAGGACTTTATAGAGCAGCCATGGCTCAGAATTTACCACCTTCATCTGTCTATGAAAACTTTGGGCAAAACCTTCCAAACCGCACCCTGAGAGAGATACTCTGCAGACTATTACTATTATCATATTCTGTGCAATCCATTTTTTTCCTGCAGACTGTAAGGCTAGGTGCTTATCTATGCATGTTTGGTTTTTGATGCATTATTTGTGAAGTGTTGATATTGCTAGGAGGCGGTGTCTGTTGTCATGCAGAAGATCGCACCAAAAATGTACATGCGTTCTTCATGCGTTTTTCCATTGAAGTATATTCTGTGCATCCATATTATCCTGCAGACTATTATATTATTATTTTCTGTGCATTCCCATATTATTCTGCAGACTATTACCATTAATATACTCTGTGCATTACCTTATTATTCTGCAGCTCACAGCCCCATCCTTGCTGCTTTACTTCTTACTACGATTATTATTAATTAATTAATATTATTTTCTATGCAATTTATATTATCCTGCAGACTATTGTTATGTTCATGTACATTTCCATATTATTCTGCAGACTATTACCCTTAATATACTCTGTGCATTCCATATTATTCTGCAGACTATTACTATTATTAAACCCTGTGCGTCCATATTATTCTGCAGACTATTACCATTAATATATTCTGTGCATTCCATATTAATCTGCAGACTATTACCATTATTATACTCTGCATTCCATATTAATCTGCAGACTATTACCATTATTATACTCTGCATTCCATATTAATCTGCAGACTATTACCATTATTATACTCTGCATTCCATATTAATCTGCAGACTATTACCATTATTATACTCTGCATTCCATATTAATCTGCAGACTATTACCATTATTATACTCTGCATTCCATATTAATCTGCAGACTATTACCATTATTATACTCTGCATTCCATATTAATCTGCAGACTATTACCATTATTATACTCTGCATTCCATATTATTCTGCAGACTATTACCATTATTATACTCTGTGCATTCCATATTAATCTGCAGACTATTAATCTGCAGACTATTACCATTATTAAACCCTGTGCATCCATATTATTCTGCAGACTATTACTATTATTAGAATCTGTGCATTCCATTATATTCTGCAGCTCAAAGCCCCATCCTTGCTGCTTTAGCTCTTCTCACTATTATTATTATTAATATTATTTTCTATGCATTCCATATTATTCTGCAGACTATTAGCATTATTAAACCCTGTGCGTCCATATTATCCTGCAGACTATTACTAATATTAGAATCTGTGCATTTCATATTATTCTGCAGACTATTACTATTAATATACTCTGTGCATTCATATTAACCTGCAGCTCAAAGCTCCATCCTAGCTCTTCTTACTATTATTATTAATATTAGTTTCTATGCAATCCATATTATTCTTCAGACTATTACCATTACTACACTCTGTGCATTCCATATTATTCTGCAGACTATTACTATTATTATACTCTCTGCAATCCATATTATTCTGCAGACTTTTAACTTTTACTATTCTCTGTGCATTCCATATTAATCTGCAGACTATTACTATATTATTATACTCTGTGCATTCCATATTATCCTGCAGACTATTACTATTATTATACTCTGTGCATTCCATATTATCCTGCAGACTATTACTATTATTATACTCTGTGCATTCCATATTATCCTGCAGACTATTACTATTATTATATTCTGTGCATTCCATATTATCCTGCAGACTATTACTATATTATTATACTCTGTGCATTCCATATTATCCTGCAGACTATTACTATTATTATACTCTGTGCATTCCATATTATCCTGCAGACTATTACTATATTATTATACTCTGTGCATTCCATATTATCCTGCAGCTCAGAGCCCCATCCTCGCTGCTTTAGCTCTTCTCACTATTAATCTGAATGTCTCCCCGTGGGGTTTGCGGCGTATTGTTTCCTCTCCATCATCTGCACATCACATTTGTTATTTTTGTTCGGATCGCAGGTAATCCCGGCGCTGTCACAGCCTCGCTCGCCGCTCTGTCAACAGCCCAGAGACCTGAGCGCCGTGTCACCGCAGGAAGCCGGGGGAGCGGAGATGACGAGCCCCTTCCAGAGACCGCAGCCTGGACTTGAACGTTTGCAGAGTGTCCCACCTTCCTCAGGTATTGTAGTAAACTTCCCATCACCCTCCTCAGAAATGTCCCTGGGGGCTTTTAGATTGCAAGCTCCCGCGAGCAAACCTCCTAACCCTCCTATCTCGGATTGTAATTGTAACTGTACTGCCTCCCTTTATATTGTGCAAGCTGCTGGCGCTGTATCAATTCCTAATAATAATAGTAATAATAATATTCAAAAACTCTGATCCATTATCAGCTTTAGGCTCGGTTTCCACTAGTGCGACTTCTCATGCGACTTGGGACTGCAAAGTCGCATGACAAGTTGTGCCTCATGATTTCCGTGGAGTACCGTTCATATCTGTGCGACTTCAAGTTGCAGGAACTTCAAAGTAGTTCATGCACCACTTTATTTCAACTTTCATGTAGCTTCAGGGCCATAGACTTCAATGTTAACCCTCAAAAGTTGTATGAAAGTCGCACCTGAATGTTATATAATGCAACTTCTGTGCAACAGTTGTCCATTATCACTGGGCAAAGCCGTATCCAAGTTGTACTCATCCAAAGTTGCATCAAAGTTGCATTCCAAAGTCATCCCAACTTTGGATCCATACAAGTGTGAATCCATGAATTTCAATGGCCCCCATTCTAATTGGTGCGACTCAAGTCGCAGCCACTCCAAATAAAACGTTTTTTTTTGCACTACTTTTCCGATTTTGGTGCGACTTATTCTGGCACGGTTCTCACCGGTCGCATGACATCGCATCAAAATTCGCACTGCAAAGTCACACTGTAAATCGTGCGACTTTGGGGTCGCAATGGTGTAAACCTAGCCTTAAACATAGCCTTAAGCATGGTTATCACCAGTCGCATGACATTGCATCAAAAATTGCATTACAAAGCCACACTATAAATCAGACAACTTTGGGGTCACCATAGTGGAAACCTAGCCTTAATCACAAAACACTGCCAACAAAAAAAAAGGCAACAAAGACGTGCATTTTCCATGCGCTCTAATTGAAGTAAAAAAAAAAACGCAGTATGTTGCACCATAAGAAGCACCTGCACCTTTGCAAACAGTCACACTGGTCAGCGGGCAGTGCGGCGTGCTAGCAGACACAGGAGAAATCGCACTGGTGTGAACGGGTCCGGTCACAAGGGCGTTTTGTTCTGAAGGCGCAGCGTGCTTCTCCCTGGCCGAGTTCGGTAAAAATGAAGCTGGTAGCGAACCCAGCTGCAGGTTAGCACAGGCGGGGGCAACAACGCCCTTAGGAACTTAAAATGATAAAATATTTAATGGTATTATATTTGCGGTGTGCCATGAAGTGTTGGACCCTTCCGGTAGGAGGACGTTACGGTCCCGATAGGAGGACATTACGGTCCCGGTAGGAGGACATTACGGTCCCACTAGGAGGACATTACATTCCCGGTAGGAGGACATTACGGTCCCGGTAGGAGGACATTACGGTCCCGGTAGGAGGACATTACATTCCCGGTAGGAGGACATTACGGTCCCGGTAGGAGGACATTACGGTCCCGGTAGGACATTACGGGTCCTGGTAGAAGGACATTACAGTCCAGGTAGGAGGAAATTACGTTCCCGGTAAGGAGGACATTATGTTTTTTGGTAAAAGGACATTACGGGTCCCGGTAGAAGGACATTACAGGCCCAGGTAGAGGGAAATTACGGTCCTGGTAGGAGGACATTACGGTCCCCTGGTAGAAGGACATTAGGGTCCCGGTAGAAGGACATTACGGTCCCCTGGTAGAAGGACATTAGGGTCCCGGTAGAAGGACATTACGGTCTCGGTAGGAGGACATTATGTTTCCGGTAGAAGGACATTACGGTCCCCTGGTAGAAGGACATTACGGTTCCCACTAGAAGGACATTACGGTCCCCTGGTAGAAGGACATTATGGTCTCGGTAGGAGGACATTATGTTCCCGGTAGAAGGACATTACGGTCCCGGTAGAAGGACATTACGGTCCCGGTAGAAGGACATTACGGTCCCGGTAGAAGGACATTACCGTCCCGGTAGGAGGACATTACGGTCCCGGTAGAGGGACATTACGGTCCCGGTAGAGGGACATTACGGTCCCGGTAGAAGGACGTCGTCCTTAAAAGTAACATGTCTCTGATTGCATCTCTCCCCCCCCCCCCCCCTGGAGCGGATCCCCGCCGGCAGCACTCTGCCATTACCTGGGGCATGTGAAGTGGAACAAGTGGCAGCTTGCAGAATTAAATAAAAGAAGAAGAAGAAGTCAGCCGGGGTCACCCCAGCCGGGTCTACTCACCACCACAGCCCGATGATGTTGGCAGGACACAGGAGGATGAAGAAAAGTCCCAGCTGAGTCCTGGAAAGGGGCATCATGATTCCTCCACGCCAAGGTGGGCGCAGGAAGAGGAGCACCAAGAATAATAAGTTATCCGGATTCAGATTCTTCTTCTTCTTCTCTACAAGCCAGGCAGCCAAGAACACACAAGGAGCGAGGTCAACAAGTAGAAAACTCCAAGGAATGCCTGGATTTTTTCCCTATGGGGATGGATGAGAAGGTGGGAGGACAGTAGCTGAGCCTGAGCCGGGTGGGGTGGTGGTGGTGTTGGTGGTGGGGGGGGGGGGGACACAAGTGGCTGGGGGGGGGGGCACCGGCTCTCAGGTGGCTTTGGAGTACAGGGACTGTCCTGAGGACTGGCAGAGTAAGGAAGGGGAGCCCGTCTGGGAGGAAGAGAGAGAAGGGTCTGGGGTGGAGAGGAGGAGGTGAAGAGAGGAGAGGAGCAGGGAGGAGGGAGAGGAAGAGATAGAGGGAGGTGAATCCACACAATTACTAATCGTTCTTCTATCAAAAATTTATTCTGTGTCACCCCCCCCTCCAAAAAATGCCCGAGGGGGTGGGCGATGAGCATCGGTGCGTGTATGGTGTCACACCTTTAACCTTTTTGAAGTCAATTGGCCGGGTGGATTTTTTTTATTTATGTAGTCTTTCTGTGACAGCGGTTTGGGGAAGTTCGATGAAAGTCAAAAGGTTGGAAAGTCGTAGGTGAGCGTCGGCGTATGTGTGGCGCACGAGCCACCGCAACCGACCGTAAACTTTTTGAAGTCAATCGACCGGGTGGATTTTTTATTTATTTTTTGTAATGTTTCTGTGACAGCGATTTGGGGAAGTTCGATGAAAGTCAAAAGGTTGGAAAGTCGTAGGTGAGCGTCGGCGACTTTTTGAAGTTAATTGGCCAGAAAAAAACTCTTTGAACGACCTAATGCTTCTAGAAGCAGCACATACACTGAAAGATAAAAACATTGGGCCAGATTCAGATACATCTGCCTATCTTTGGGCGGGCGTGCCGTAACTTACAGCACCAGGTTCCTTATTCAGAAACAACTTGCGCCGTAAGTTACGGCGGCGTAGTGCAAATGTGTCGGCGTAAGCCCGCGCAATTCAAATGTGGAAGATGGGGGCGTGATCCGTGTAAATGAATCGTGACCCTGCGCAATTTACGCTTTTTTGAAACTGCGCATGCGCCGGCCGTGAACGTATCCCAGTGCGCATGCTCCAAATCACGACGCAAATAGTCATTGAAAAGGACGTGAATGTAACTTACGCGCAGCCCCATTCTGAATCGACTTACGCAAACTACCTAAACGACGTACAATACGACGCTGTCCCGACGTCCATACTTAACATTGGCTGCGCCTCATATAGCAGGGGTAACTTTACGCCGGTCCGACGCCTTACGTAAACGACGCAAATAGATACGCCAGGCGCAACTACGCTTGTGAATCGGCGTATCTACCTAATTTACATATTTGACGCGTAAATCGACGGAAGCGCCACCTAGGGGCCAGCGTAAATATGCAACTAAGATACGCCGGCGTAAGAGACTTACGCCGCTCATATCTTAGCTAAATTCCGGCGTATCTTGTTTTCTGAATACAGAAAAAAGATACGCCGGCGCTTCTTAGAAGTTACGCGACGTATCTCTAGATACGCCGACGTATCTGCGTTCTGAATCTGGCCCATTAATGTGCTGGTGTCAGCGATTGCGGGGGGGGGTGGGGGACTGTCAAACAGTAAGAAGCCAAAGAGGCGTGTCGGCACCTGTTTGGCGCACAATCGCGACAGACCTTAAACTTTTTGAGGTCATTTGGATTTTTTTGTGATCTTTGCACAGCTGAATCTTCCTGGGAGAAACGAATACATTGAAAGATAAAAAAATCGATGCCGGTGTCTTGTCGATCTAGTTCCCCTATCGAGATGGTTCCCCGCCTGACTGCGCAGGCGCGGAAGAAGCCCACAGAAATCTCTGAACCTCGGGCGGCATCCAGGCTCATTCCTTACCATCCCCGTGAATTGGAGGATGTTAAAAAAAGAGCCATTAGGCCAAGCGAGCCTTCCGAGCGAAGCGAGGACGTGAGGCCGACTGGCCACTTACCTCAAATTCCACGTTGCCCTGGAGGTTCGGTGATTTCCATCAGCAAGGATTGCGCCTGCGCAGTCAAGACGGGAACCATATCGTCAGATCACCGGTGTCATTGGCTGGGGGGGGGAGTAAAATGATTGAGAAGCCATAGATGAGGCGACTTTTTGAAGTTAATTGGCCAGAACAAAACTTTTTGTGGGAGGGGCGGGGTGGGGTGGAAAATCGGTGAGAAGCCATAGAGGAGCGTCGGCGCATGTATGGCGCACAATCATGATAGACTTTAAACTTTTTGAGGTCATTAGGATTTTTTTGTGATCTTTGCACAGCTGAATCTTCCTGGGAGAAACACATACATTGTCAGATAAAAAATCGATGCCGGTGTCATTGGCTGGGGGGGGGGGGGGGGAATGATTGAGAAGCCATAGATGAGCATCGGCGCATGTGTGGCGCACAGGCCACCGCAACCGGCATAAACTTTTTGAAGTCAATAGGCCGAGTGGATTTTTTATTTTTTTAGTCTTTCTGTGACGGCGGTTTGGAGAAATTCGATGAAAGTTAAAAGGTTGGAAAGTCGTAGGTGAGCGTCGGCGTATGTGTGGCGCACGGGGCACCGCAACCGACTTTTTGAAGTTAATTGACCAGAACAAAACTTTTTTCGTAGTCTTTGTACGACTTAGGCCCCTTTCACACTTGGGCGTTTTTCAAGCGTTATTCGAGCATTTTTCTAGCGTTTTTCGAGTGTTATTCGAGCGAAGCCTCATCTGCAATCCCAATATGCTGGTAAAGCACCGCTAAGACTCTTAGGCCCCTTTCACACTGGCGCGTTTTTCAAACGTTATTCAAGCATTTTTCGAGCGGTTTTTAATCGTTATTTTGAGCGTTTTTCGAGCGTTATAATTAACGACTTAATGCTTCTAGAAGCAGCACATACACTGATGCCGGTGTCAGCAGTTGCGAGGGGGGGGGAGTCAAACGGTGAGAAGCCAGAGATAAGCGTCGGCGCATGTTTGGCGCACAATCGCGACAGACCTTTAAAACTTTTTGAAGTCAGTTGGCTGAGTTGTAAACTTTCTGGAAGCACACATACATTGAAAGATAAAAATTGATACTGGTGGGGGGGGGGGAGTCAAGCGGGGAGAAGCCATCCATGAGCGTCGGCGCATGTACGGCGTACGGACAATCACAGCAGACCTGAAAGGTTTTGAAGTCAGTTGGCCGGATGGATCTGTTTTGTAAGTTTTGCACGACTCAATCTTTCTGGAAGCCCACATACAATGAAAGATAAAAAATTGATATCGGTGTTATTGGCGCGGGGGGGGGGGGGTCAAATGATAAGAAGCCACAGATAAGTGTTGGCGCATGTATGGCGCACAATCGCGACAGACCTTTAACTTTTTGAAGTCAGTTGGCTGGTTGGATTTTTATGTATTCTTTCTGGAAGCACACATACAGGGCTTTCTTAATGAGAGGGCACACCCGGGCACTGCCCAGGGGCCCCTGCACTTTCCCCAAAGCAGCTGGTCCTTAAGCCCACACTGCCCTGAAATTGGGGGCCCCATGATGGCACTGAGAGCGAATGAGAAGCCATAGACGAGCGTCGGCACATGTACGGCATACGGATGATCACAAAAACTTTTTGAAGTCAGTTGGCTGAGGGTATTTTTTATTTTTTTGTAAATTGTACATTTGATCGGTGACAGGGGTTTGGGGCGGGTTGATGAAAGCCAGAAGGTCGGAAAGTCATAGGTGAGTGTCGGCGAATGTATGGCGCACGGGTGACCGTAACTGACCTTAAACTTTACAAGGAAAGATAACAATTGATATCGGTTTCAGGGGGGGGGGTTGAAGAAAGTAAGGAAGTCCTAGGAGAGCGTTGACACATGTATGGATAACAAACGACTCTAATACACCCTAAACCAGGGATCTTCAAACTACGGCCCTCCAGCTGTTGCAGAACCACACATCACGTGAGGCATTGTAAAACTCTGACATTCACAGACATGACTAGGCATGATGGGAATTGTAGTTCCTGAACAACTGGAGGGCCGTAGTTTGAGGACCCCTGCCCTAAACTATTTAAAGTCAATTGGGCAGAAAAAAATATTGTAAGCTTTGCATGACCTAATGCTTCTAGAAGCAGCACATACATTGAAACAAGGGAGGCCCATCCATGAAGGGCACATGCCCCCCCCCGCCCCCCATCCATGTGTCCAGCCCCAGAGCAGGACGCCGGACACATGGATTCCAGTGGCGGGGGTGTGTTTTTATGAAGCAGGTGATTAGAGCCAGAGGCTCTAATAGGCTTCAAAATAGGGTTGGCTCGGGGCGCAGATCGCTGCGCCCCGAGCCAATCCCAAGAGTGTTACAATAGTCCCAAATAAATAAATAGTCCCAGATCGCTGCGCCCCGAGCCCATACCAAGAGTGTTACAATAATCCCAAATAAATAAATAGTCCCAGATCGCTACGCCCCGAGCCCATCCCAGGAGTGTTTGTTACAATAGTCCCAAATAAATAGTCCCTATTGAAACACGATCCCCTATCCATGCATCCGGCCCCAGTGCAGGACGCCGGACACATGGATTCCAATGGCAGGGGTGTGTGTTTTTTAAGCACCTGATTAGAGCCAAAGGCTATAATAGACTTTAAAAGAGGGTGGGCTCGGGGCGCAGATCGCTGCGCCCCAAGCCCATCCCAGGAGTGTTACAATAGTTCCAAATGAATAAATAGTCCCTATTGAAACACCAATCCCCTATCCATGCATCCGGCCCCAGTGCAGGACGCCGGACACATGGATTCCAATGGCAGGGGGTGTTTTTTTTTTAAGCACCTGATTAGAGCCAAAGGCTCTAATAGGCTTCAAAATAGGCCATTCCAGGTGTGTTACAATAGTCCCAAATAAATAAATAAGTATTCCCTATTGAAACACTGATCCTCCTCCCAGGCCAATCAGAAAGCGAGACCCATTAACCCGATTGGCTGAAAGTACAGGCGATTGGATTTGACGCCCAGGAGGAGGAGGAGGAGGGAGGAGACGCATGGCGGGAGCCGCCTTGATGCAGAGAAGGAGAAGACCCAATAGATGCCGCAAATCTAGATAAGGGAAAAGTGCGGGGCTGGATGACCGACCGACACCGCCCCTGGGGGAGGGGGATGGGTAGTGCGGGTGACACAACTGACTGGCTGGGGAGGGGGGTCAAACACTGAGAAGCCATAGATGAACGTCAGCGCATGTATGGCGTACCGACAATCACAGCAGACCTGAAACTTTTTAAAGTCAGTTGGCCATGTAGATTTTTTGGAATCTTTTCACGACTGAATTCTGAAGCAGCACATACATTGAAAGATAAAAATTGATACCAGTGTCAATTAGCTGGATTAAACATTTTGTGGTCTTTGCACGACTGAATCCTTCTGAAAGAAGCACATACTTTGACAGATAAAAATTGATATCAGTGTCAGTGGTTGAGAAGGGGGGGGGGGGGTTTAATAGAAGTCAGAAGTCGAGAAGCCTTGGGCAATCTCCAGCCTATGTATGGCGATTGGCGAATGGAGTACAAACGACCATGAAAGACCTTAACAAAGCCAATTAGCTGGATTAAACCTTTTGTGGTGTTTGCACGACTAAATCCTTAAATCCAACATACTTTGACAGATAAAAATTGATATCAGTGTCAGTGGTGGGGGCGGACCTTAACCACTTAAGACCCGGACCAATACGCTGGTAAATGACCCAAGGTGTTTTTGCGATTCGGCACTGCGTCGCTTTAACTGACAATTGCGCGGTCGTGCGACGTGGCTCCCAAACAAAATTTGTGTCCTTTTCTTCCCACAAATAGAGCTTTCTTTTGGTGGTATTTGATCACCTCTGCGATTTTTATTTTTTGCGCTATATACAAAAATAGAGCGACATTTTTGGAAAAAAAACACTATTTTTTACTTTTTGTTAAAAAAAAAATCAAATAAACTAAATTTTAGTCAAACATTTAGGCCAAAATTTATTTAGCCGCATGTCTTTAGTAAAAAAAAAAAAATCGCGATAAAAAAAAAAAAATAGCTACCTAGCGGGAACAGCGACACTAATACAGCGATCAGAAAAATGATCGCTTAGTGATGCTGGCAATAGGGAGTGAAAGGGTTAACTAGGGCAGTGATCAGGGGGTTAAAACTTTATTAGGGGGGGGTGGGGGGGCTACCCTGAACCTAACACTAACTGATTTTACACTGCCTGTCACACTGACACTAAATGCAGTGATTAGATCACTGCATTCAGTGACACTGTGACAGGGGGGGGTGGGGGGGGCAGATCGCAAGGGGTTAAGTATGCCTATGTGTGTGTGTGTGTCAGTGTTGTGTTGGTGCAGGACTTACTGTTAGGTGTTTCTCCCATCGCAGCGGTTGGAAATACCGCTGCGATGGGAGATTACATCACTTCCCCCTTCCTGTGTTTACACAGGAGGAGGAAGTGACAGGAGACCGGGAGCGCGCTAGGGTTGCCACCTGTCCAGGATTCACCCGGACAGTTCGGGTTTGGGATCATGCGTCCGGGTTTCGGACTGCCTGAAACCCGGACACATTATTCAGACTGGACTATGGCTTCCCAGCAGGGTTGCTGGCTGCAGTTGTCAGTTACACTCTTTCACACCTCCCCCCCCCACCCCTACCCCTCTTCCCACACTCCAATCACTGGCACTGCACCTCAGAAAATGAAAGTTGGGGCTGGAAATTTGAAGTCCAGCAGCCTCAGATACATCTGAATGAGAGGTGCTGACTGCCAAGGGGTGAGTGAGCTCACCATCCATCCCTGTCTGTGGTGACTGAAGTCTTCCCCATTCTCCCTCCTCCCTCTGAGTGAGTAAACTAAGGTAAAACAGGGTTCTCAGAGCACCCCTTACATCAGAGTTCCCCTTTACACCAAAGGCCACAGTGTTTCCCCTTGCATCAGAGTCCTCTCCGTACATCAGAGTACTCAGTGTTCCCCCTTTAAAATAAGGGATCATCTGGGAACCTGATTTGAGTCCCCAGAGTTCTCCCTCACATCAGAGTCTGCAGAGTCCCCCCTTACTTTGCGAGTTCAGATGTAAAAGTGGGAACTCGGTGGACTCTGATGTAAAGAGGGACTCTTGTTATTAACTTCATATGATTAGAAATTTTATTTAATAGAAAAATATATGTATAGTTTATTCTATAAAAAAAAAATTGCTGTGCGCCGCTAAAGTGTTCGGGTTTGACTTGAAGAAAAGGTGGCAACCCTAGAGCGCGCGCATTGGCTGGGAGCGATCGCGGGGGGGCGGGTAAACGCCGACATCCGCCCGCTCGTCCCGGATCGCTCCCGGAGCCAGGGGGACCCCCGCACGCCGCGGAGGGGGTCTCGGTGGGACCCCCGAACCGCACTTAGGCGGGGACGTAAATTTACGCCCTTGTGCCTGTACGTGCCATTCTGTGGCCGTATATGTGCGTGCGGGGGTCCTTAAGTGGTTAACAAACTAACCGAAGTCAATTGGCCAGATTCCGTTTTTGTAACCTTTACAAGGAAAGATAACAGTTGGGGTGGGTTTGAAGAAAGTAGGGAAGTCCTAGGCCAACGTTGGCACATGTATGCATACAAACGACTCTGAAAGACCCTTAACTATTTGAACAAGGTCATTAAAAGGGGAAAAGTATTCATACCCCTTGAAATTTCCCACATTTTCTCATGTTACAGCCAAAAATGAAAATTTATTTTATTGGGATTTTATGTGATGGACCAACATAAAGGGGCACATAATTGTGAAGTGGAAGGAAAATAATAAATGGTTTTCAATTTTTTTTACAAATAAATATGTGAAAACTGTGTGGGGTACATTTGTATGGCCCCCCCCGGAGTCAATACTTTGTAGAACGCCTTTCTCTGCAAATAAAGCTGCAAGTCTTTTTGGGGGTGTCTCTACCAGCTTTGCACATCTAGAGAGGGACATTTCTGCCCCATTCTTCTTTGTAAAATATCTCAAGCTCTGTCAGATTGGATGGAGAGCGTCTGTGATCAGCAATTTTCAGGTCTTGCCACAGATTCTCAATGTGATTTAGGTCTGGACTGTGACTGGGCCATTCTAAAACATGAATATGCTTTAATCGAAACCAGCCATTCACAACCAGGGTTCCTCCGGAGGTGGCTAGGGGTTCCTTGAGCTGTGGCTGATTTACCTTCTGTTTGATGGTGCCTACATAGTTCTGAGCCAATTCCACTTGGAGGAGCCAGTGGTATTACACCAATGTTCTTCATAGTTCTCTGTAAGGGGGGAATTCTTACCACTACTGTAAAAAAAGGTAATTCTTCTCACTGACCCCCAATGAATGGGTTTTATCAGGGGTTCCCCGACACCTGAAAATAATTTTTAGGGTTCCTCATCGGTAAAAAGGTTGAGAAAGGCTGATCTAAACCATTCCATTGTAGCTCTGGCTGTATGTTTAGGGTCGTTGTCCTGCTGGAAGGTGAACCTCCGCCCAGTCTCAAGTCTTTTGTAGACTCTAACAGGTTTTCTTCTAAGATTGTCCTGTATTTGGCTCCATCCATCTTCCCATCAACTCTGACCAGCTTCCCTGTCCCTGCTGAAAAAAATCATCCCCACCACATGATGCTGCCACCACCATGTTTCACAGTGGGGATGGTGTGATCAGGATAATGTGCAATGTTAGTTTTCCCCCACACATAGCGTTTTGCTTTTCGGCCAAAAAGTTCAATTTTGGTCTCATCTGACCAGAGCTCCTTCTTCCTCATGTTTGCTGTGTCCCCTCCCCCACATGGCTTCTCACAAACTGCAAACTGTACTTCTTATGTCTTTCTTTCCCCAATGTCTTTCTTCTTGTCACTCTTCCATAAAGGGCCGATTTGTGGAGAGCACAACTAATAGTTGTCCTGTGGACAGATTCTCCCACCTGAGCTGTGGATCTCTGCAGCTCCTCCAGAGTTACCATGGGCCTCTTGGCTGCTTCTCTGATGAATGCTCTCCTTGCCCGGCCCGGTCAGTTTAGATGGACGGCCATGTCTTGGTAGGTTTGCAGTTGTGCCATACTCTTTCCATTTTCGGATGATGGATTAAACAGAGCTCTGTGAGATGTCCAAAGCTTGGGAGATTTTTTCATAACCTAACCCTGCTTCATACTTCTCCACAACTTTATCCCTGGGCTGTCTGGTGTGTTCCTTGGCCTTCATGATGCTGTTTGTTCACTAAGGTTCTCTAACAAACCTCTGAGGGCTTCACAGAACAGCTGTATTCATACTGAGATTAAATTACACACAGGTGGACTCTATTTACTAAGTAGGTGACTTCTGAAGGTAATTGGTTCCACTAGATTGTAGGCTTAATTCACACCTATGCATGTTGCTTTTGAGCGTTTTTGCTGTGCTTGCTGCGGTTTTCGACATGCGTTTTTCCCGTGATTTGCATTTGATTTTTTTTATAGCTGGCTATTTATTTATTTTTTACATTTTCTTTAACAATCAGCTATAAACAGGTTAAAAAAACGCAAATCGCGGTAAAAATGCGGTACTTGCGTTTTGGATGCGGGTCCATTGAATTCTATTACATGCAAAACGCTGTTTTTTGCAGGAAAATAAGTCCCCGGCCCTTTCCAAAAACGCAGAGGCGCAAAAATGCATTGATCTTAACATGTTCCATAGTAACCCATGTTAAAAAATGTCCCTGCAATTTCAATGCATTTCTGCAAAATGTATCAAAAACCGCATTAGTGTGAATGGAGCCGCGATTTGTGTTTTTTTTTTACCTGTTTATAGTTGGTAATAAAGGAAATGTAAAAAAAATTAAAAAAAAATAATAAATAATCATAATAATAATAAATAAATAAATAATAATAAAAAAACCTGCAAATCGCGGTAAGAACGGGCGTCGAAAAACGCAGCAAGCACCGCAAATAGCACTGCAAAAATGCTCGAAAGCAACATGCATAGGTGTGAATCGAGCCTTAAGGAGCGAGAAAAAAGTGGCAAGATAAATAAAAATGATAAAATTATGTTTTTTATATTTTATTTTATTTTTTATTTTATTATAAAAAAAAAATCCTCTTAGCTTTCTCTTTCCCTGACCCCCTCCTGTTCACTCCCCCTCTTTTTTTTTCTTTCTCATATGTGTTTTTTTTTTTTATCTCCAGATATGTGCTTTTCCTGAGGAAGTGAGTCTTTTCCATCTTGTGAAACGCGTCAAAAATTTCAGCACCTCATATTTGCCAATGGATATTAGGATGGAGAAATCTGGCTCAGGCAAGGTTTTTCCAAATTTGTATACAGTAATGTGACCTGTGTACTTTTACTGTTGATATATCATATGATACTCATGTTTTAAAATGTGTGGATTATCTCTGTAAACAATACATTTGTTTTTATATTTTAATTTTTATATTTATATTTTTATTTTTATATTTTTTATATTACTATAATAATAATATTAACAATAATAATCATAATACAAATAATAATTATAATTAGTAATATTAAATATAAACAAATAAATAATAATAATGAATAATACTGATAATAATATTAATAAAAATAATAATAACAATTATTATTATTAATAATAAAAAAATAAATATAACAATATAAGTAATAATACTTATATTATTATTATTTGTTTGCTATCATTATAAAATAATTATATTAATAATAACAATAATAATAATCATAATACAAATAATAATTATAATTAGTAATATTAAATATAAATAAAAATAATAACTAATAATACTGATAATAATAATAATAACAATTATTATTATTATTATTATTATTATTATTATTATTATTATTATTAATAATAATAATAATGATAAACAAGATATATAACAATATAATAGTAATAATACTTATATTATTATTAGTTATTTGTTATTATAAAATAATTATAGAGAGAAAGGAGTCACCGCTCCAGGTGGGATCACTATGTGGTTACAGGTGGTGCAGGATACCGAGGGTGCTGGCGGTGCACTAAGCAAAATGAGGGCAAAGAAAAATGGATAGCCGCACTCCAAAACCTGATGGGTGGTCTTTTATTCAATAGACAGCATGTACAAAAATAGGGTCACAGCAGTGGAAAACAAGGAGCAGCCGACGCGTTTCGCACTGGATCAGTGCTTATTCATGGCCATGAAAAAGCACTGATCCACTGCGAAACGCGTCGGCTGCTCCTTGTTTTCCACTGCTGTGACCCTATTTTTGTACATGCTGTCTATTGAATAAAAGAATAAAAGGTTTTGGAGTGTGGCTATCCATTTTTCTTTGCCCTCATTTATAAAATAATTATATTAATAATAACAATAATAATCATAATACAAATAATAATTATAATTAGTAATATTAAATATAAATAAAAATAATAATAACCAATAATACTGATAATAATAATAACAATTATTATTATTATTATTATTATTATTATTATTAATAATAAAAAAGAAATATAACAATATTATAGTAATAATACTTATTATTAGTAGTAGTAGTAGTAGTTATTTGTTATCATTATAAAATTATTATATTATTATATTAATAATAAAACATCATAATAACATCATAATTCAAATAATAATTATAATTAGTAATATTAAGTATAAATAAAAAAAATAATAACTAATATAACTGATAATAATATTAATAATTATTATTATTTAATATTACTCAAAAATGATTAACAAGTCTATATCCCTCTGTTGTTTTTTTAAGCCTGACCATGTTGTTCTTTGGTCTCTAATTGCCTTTTTATGCTTTGTGAAATGTATGGGATTTGGTCCGGACGGACTGGTCTCTTTGTTTATCTATAAATAAAGAAATTTGAAAAAAAAAAAAAAAGAATTACCAATAATTGATTACTTCCTCATTAATGTAGTAGTCATTTTTGAGCTGAGCCGACCTATCCTCTCCGATAACTGACCGGTTCAGAGGGGGCCAACGGGGAATTCTCTGTGATAAAAAGGAAGAAAGCTGAACTCTGGGCGGATATAAAAGACACAAATTAATACAATTCTGTTGTTATTTGTTATCATTATAAAATAATTATATTACTATAATAATAATAATATTAACAATAATAATCATAATACAAATAATAATTATAATTAGTAATATTAAGTCTAAATAAAAATAATAATAATAACTAATAATACTGATAATAATAATAATAATAACAACACTTATTATTATTAATAATAATAAGAATAATACGAATAAGAATAAAAAAGAAATAAAACAATATATTATAGCAATATAGCAATTATTTATTGCACCAAGGCATAAAATAAAAGCTAGCCCTTGATTGGTCAGGTGACCACATAGGCTTCAGTATTAATGAGCATGCCTGTTTCCATCGCCGTACCGCCATATGGGCAGGTCAGGGGGCACGGTGACTCACCCCCCCCCCCCCATCCCCCGTCCGGCACACCTTGGCCGTTTTGTCACCCTTCCAGGTATTTTGGCCCCTGACGGCGAGCGATCGTGGCAGCCGATCTAATAATGAGCCACACGCCTGTCAGAGGTAGTCAGAGGCCTCTCTCCTTCCATCATCCTCGCCCTCTGGGCTAAAATTTCTGCTGTCATTCAAAAGGCTGCAGAAGAATGTGTGGGGAGGGGGAGGGGCTTGGCAGTGTCATCGGGGGGGGGATACAAAGGAAAGGGAAATGTACCACTGAAGGGAATCTAAAGTCTCGTAAATTCTTCTGAACTTTATCAGCTTTAGGACCAAATTCACACCGGAGCGCGTGCGACTTTGTGTGTCCCCAACAGCACATTCATTTCAATGGGCTGTCGAAACGCGTGGGGACGGCACAAAAAAGTGTGGTAATGCGGCTTTTGACATTACGCCACACCACGGGGCTCCGAGTTATTAGACAGTTTTGGTGGACGCAGCACGCAGTGGTGGCTCGTTTTTTTTTTTTTTTATTATTCTCATAGTAATTAACAGAAATGCGCCATTCGTGCGTTTTGTGCACATTTTCTGATCAAATGCAAAATTTAAAAAAATTCAATTGTAATAATATATGAATAAAAAAAGGTAAACTAGGTACACAAATAAGTAAAAATCATCATAAATAAGTAAAAAATAATAATATTATGTAATAATACATTAATACATAATAATTAACCTTAAAAAATAATAATAAAAAAAATAATAATAAAAAATAACTCTAACCTCAATTCCTAATCCAAATACTAACCTAAACTGAACTCGAACCCCTTGCCCTAATAAAAAAAATCATTCTAATAAATGAAAAATAATAATACAAGAGGAAATAACAGCTAATGGAAAAGCTAAAATAGCTGAAAAACCTACCAACAGTTTTCTCTATTGGCCAAGCCCAAAAACGCTCCATACAAATCGGGCAGATTTGCGTGTTTTTGGCGTATTTTTATTCTCATAGAAATTAATGCAAGCACACCATCCATGCGTTCTTGTGCACATTCGTGCGTTTTGCCACGTGTTTTTATGTGATTATCTGCTCAAATTAACAAAATGACAAAAATTCAATGGTAATATTATATGAATAAATAAATGTATAATAAATACACAAATAGTAAAAATCATCGTAAATAAGTAAAATACATTCATGATATTTAATAATACTTTAATCAATAAAAATTAACCTTAAAAAATATTAAATTAATTATTAATAATAATACTAAAAACGCCATATGAAAAAATTTCAAATATAAAATAGTAATTATATATGAAAAAATACATGTATAATAAATACACAAATCAGTAAAAATCATCATAAATAAGTAAAATTAATTCATAATATGTAATAAACATTAATCAATAATAATTAACCTTAAAAAATATTAAATTAATTATTAATAATAATACTAAAAACGCCATATGAAAAAATTTCAAATATAAAATAGTAATTATATATGAAAAAATACATGTATAATAAATACACAAATAAGTAAAAATCGTCATAAATAAGTCAAATTCAAAATATGTAATAATACATTAATAAATAATAATTAACCTTAAAAAAATATTAAATTAATTATTAATAATAATACTAAAAACGCCATATGAAAATTTTTCAAAAATAAAATAGTAATAATATATGAATAAATACATTTATAATAAATACACAAACAATTAAAAATCATCATAAATAAGTAAAATAAATTCATAATATGTAATAATACATTAATAAAACCTTAATACCTTAAAAAATATTAAATACATTGGGCCAGATTCACGTACATCGGCGCATTTTTTGACTGGCGTAGCGCACCTCCTTTACGTTAGACTGCCGCAATGTAGCGGTGCAATCACTGTATTCTCTATTGATTTGCGCAGAAATTAGCGCCTGTGCAACGTAATTTCAGAGGCGTAAGGCGGAGTAATTCAAATTGGGAAGGACGTGGGCGTGTTACATTGAAATGAGCCGTGACCCCATGCAAATGAAGGGCCGGCCGGATCGTGCATGCGCACATGAAGGAGACCATGGTCAGCACCTTTGTGCGCATGCTCACAACTCGGGAACGGCGCAATCAGTGAAATTGGAAGTGGACCCGGGCAACTTAGTGAACTACGCAGACAGCATAAATAGACAGACACAAACGCACTTCCTTTGCAAAAGTACATCCCTTTGTATCCCTCCCTATACAGCAAGGTGCTTTTGTTCTGTTGTGTGTTGCGTTGTGACTTGTCTTTGTGATATTTGTGGACTGTGTGATCTTGTGTTTTGTAGAATATATTTGAAAGTGTTTTTTGGTGACTGGTTGTGAGACTTTTTGGTTGATAGATTTTGGTTTGTTTGTTTTGTTGCTAGATTTTTCCTGCTTGTTTTTGTGAGTGATTTTTGATGATTGTTTGGGAGAGAGTTGTTGTATGAGTATGACTGAGAGGAAGAGGAAGTTAAATTTTACTTTGGGGGAGAAACAAATTCTTGCCCGGGCCCTTACCCAATATGGGCGTTTCCATCACGGTCCGGAGAGTGCCAACACCCCCCCGGCCAGGAGGCGTGAGATCTTGCAGCACATTACTGACGAGGTGAATGCATCGGGGGGGGGGAGACCCGGACACGGTCAGGGATTGAAAAGAAGATCAATGACCTCCGGCGTCTGGTCAGAAAGAAGCTGGCCAAAATGGTAGCCCATGCCAAGGCCACAGGAGGGGGCCCACCATGCCCTGTTAGGCTGACAGCGGAGGAGCGTGCGGTGGCCCACACCTTTCATAGACAACAGGTGGAGGGCCTGCCTGGCTATGACTCAAGTCATGAAGGCGTGATGCCAGGTAAGGTTTTTTTGCCCTATCAGGTGTGTAGCATGTGGGGGGGAGGGGTGAAAGGGAATATGTGGCAAGTGTGTGGATCCTCCAACCTGTGAATGTTTTGTGTCATCCACAGTTGTGCAGGAGGGTGCTGGGCCATCTGGGCTGACTGCACCATCCCCGGGACAACAGCCTGATGAGGACCCCCCGACAAGGCCGGAGTCCTCGGAGGAGGTTGAAGAGTAGGAGGTTGAGGAGGAGGAGGAGGATGTCATGTCAGCCAGTGGATTGTTGTTTTTGGAGGAGTCTTCCTCTCTGGCTGGCAGCAGCCAGCCCTCCATAAGGGCTAGCCCCTCCCACTCCTCCCCCAACAGGGCTCCTCTCCCAAGGGCCTCCCCTTCTCCCCGGCCACAAGCCTCAGCTGGAGGCAGGAAGTCGTCCCAGAAGACCAGGGGGGTGGCCGAGCTTCTGCCCGCCAATCTGAGAAGAGACCAGGCCCTTCAGACCCGCCATCTAGGACAGGTCAGCCAGACTTTGGGGCGGATGGAGGAGAGCCTGTCCTCCATAAAGGAATACGCTTGGGGACCTGGACTGCCACTCCCGGGCTCTTACAAACTGCCTAAACGTACTGCAGACTACAACAGCAGACGTTGGGCAGGATGTGAGGGCCCACACCTAGGCTATCCAGGACAACACGGCAACACTAGGTGCTGGCCTGAACAGAATTGCCGTGGCCTTGGAGGGCAGGCCGCCAGGTGGGCAGAGACCAGGGGCTGCTCCTCCTTCCCCGGATTACCCCCCCCTCCCCATGAGTCTCCCCTGAGGAGCCGGGGCCGTGGGCGCCCCAGGCGTGGCTCACGCCAGCTGCATTAATTTGTTTCCCCCCCCCCCCCCTTTTTTTTTTTTCCTGGGAATTTTTTTTTTTTGCTGGACATTTTTTTTTTGTGTTGTGAATGTTTTTGGAATGTGGGGGTGATATTCCTGCTGGAAAAGGGGTGTCACCATGGGCATCCGCTGAACTTTTTCCAGGGGGGGGGCATAATTTTACGGTCACCTTTCCTATAACTGGCACCCCCCCTTCACTGATCATACCTGTATGCACTCAGCTTTCCCCCTCATCTGTATATATGCCAGCCCCCCTGTACACAAACAGCCTTCTCCCTCCACTTGTACTCGCACCCCCCACTTGTATGGTCACGGTGGTCTTCCTTCTCCCAAGTCCTGTTTCTACATGTCCATTTGAAAATACATTACAGTTATCAAAGCAAACACGAGGGCGCACATAAAGGAATCGGCCAGAGGTGGCAGTAAAGAGCTCTGTAAGCTCCGTGACACTGATATTGCAACAGCTGTGGAGCCGACTGCACAAACACAGAGATAGTCAGCACAGCCACAGATGTGAGCATGGCAGACCCTTGCTGATTCCAGGGGGGGTCACTCGCCCCCCCTTAACCCTATGAGCGGACGCCCATGGGTGTCACCCTCAGTTTTGGTGGAGAAGGGTTCCCCAGGACCAGGGAGAAGTGATTCCCAGGTCCGTGTGAATGGTGTATGAATGTACAGTGACATAATTGGAGCCGTGGCGTGGCCTTACTGCTCACAAGTCCTGCATGGTGGGCTTGTGCTAATCCAATTTGATGAGGATGTGATGTGTCTGTGCTAGGGACCACAGTGGTGTGCATGCATGCATTCTCATTGTGCCATGATTAATGTGTGTGTTTAACGTGCAAAGATGCCTAATGTGAGCTGTCTCCTGGCTGCTCTTCCCTCAGAAGACGGGGTAGCCTCAGTTAGGGGGGGATTGTCTGGTTCAGGGGTCAGGTCATCACGTATGTCAATCTCCAGGCCCTTTCTCACTGCGAAGTTGTGCAGCATGCAACATGCACCAATGATCTGGCATACAAAGTTTGGGGAATACAACAGGGTACCATGGGGGGTTCCGGATAGGAGTCATGAGATGCGGTCCCTGTGCATATGCAGAGTCACCCTGAAGGGATAAGACAGGAGGATGTTAGTAGTGCATGTGCCCCTTGTGATTTCAGCATCATGGGGGGGACAGTCATGCCTGCCACCCATGTCACTCACCAACCAGCCAGCTGTCCCCATACATGTTCTGTTGGAAAGCTGTGGGGATGGGGCTAGGATTGTATATGTAGCTGTCATGGGTGGTGTCATGTGTTGGGCTGCTGATGTCCTCCTGCAGGGTTGTGGTTAATTCCAGGATGGCATGAGGGGTGAATCTGAAGATGCGAGACACCTCAGAATCACTCATGCCAAAGATGTCTATGCGTGTGTGATATATCAAGTGAAGAGTGAGGGGCTTGTATCAGATAAGATTATTATATCCATCAAGGTTTTAAAGGGCTATTGAAAGATAGTGAGACTGTGTTTGTAATTTGTATGTATGTTATGTATTGATGTATATATGTATGTTTATTTCTGGTCAAAATGTTTATAAAAGCAAAGAAAAAATGTTGGGGAAAAAAACACTCCCGTGCCCTCCTCCGTGCCCTCCTCCGTGCCCTCCTTCGTGCCCTCCTCCGAGCCCTCCTCCGTGCCCTCCTTCGTGCTCTCCTCCGTGCCCTCCTCCTTCTTTCCTCTAAAGTCAGTAGTATAGCTATGAGCATGGATGTCCCTGGCATGTTGGCATACAGATTGTTGTGCAGCAAGTGTGACTGCTCAGCTCCTCACTAACAGTGTTGCTTTAGCTGACATGTAGACGGATTGTCTAATTTTATACCACCTTTTATATGGTCTAATTTTAGACAGGACATGCAGCTGTTGCGCAAAACTGCGCTAGACACACCATTGATTTGCTATTCAAATACACAAAGAAGTAAAACATTTTAAATAAGTAAAATAATTTCATAATATGTAATAATGCATTAATAAATAATTAACCTTAAAAAATATTAAATCAATTATTAATAATAATACTAAAACCACCAAATGAAAAAATGGCAAAAATAAAATAGTAATAATATATGAATAAATACATGTATAATAAATACACAAATAAGTAAAAATCATCATAAATAAGTAAAAAATTCATTATATGTAATAATACATTAATAAATAATAATCAACTTTCAAAATAATAATAAATACATTATTATTAATAATACTAAAAACGCGAAAGCCCAAAAACGCAACAAAAAAAACTGTAAAAGTACTCAAACGCGCTACGCTCAGCTGTGAATGCAGCCTCAGAGATGATACAATCCTGGTGCCTGTGTGTGACACAGATCAGCCCCTGCAGCCTCTCACCTTGGTTTAGCACACAGTTACAATGTTGCATTTTTTTGTTGTTGTTTTTTTTATGAATGATACAATTGGTGTACATTGTTGGATTTCTCCATGCAGACTTGTATAGACAGTGGAAGGTCTGTGATAGAGAAGGGGGGGGCCCGGGGGGGGGGGGGGGTAGAAGAAGGGATGTGTTTGTTGAAGAAGGGAATGTCGGAGGAATGAGGTCCCTGCAGGTGGCGGCTCCTGGGCCGAGGTTATCTGCTGATGGGAGAGGAGAAGAGGAGATAACAGCGGAGCTCTCACACTCCTCACAAATATTGAGACATAAGAAAATGGCAGAGCAGCACAGGAGGAAAAGAAAAGTCGGGAACAATTTTTTTTTAATTTAAAGGAATTTAAAAGCAGCCCTCCCATAGGGTGTCGTTGTACAACGCCCGGCTGTAATTGTATGTCGGGGTCATAGCAGTAGCGGAGTACGGTACATGTCTGATAAATCAAAATCTTGCCCAGTTCAGCAACGACTGACTGAGATTTGATCCATCGATTGACTTCAATACAACCAAACTTTAGGAGTTTTTTCCTGCTTTAGCCACCAGCAGTGATCATTGTATTCTGACGGTGTGCAGTGGCAGCTGGTGGTATATTTTTTAGGGTTGGCCACACACCCCACACACCCCATCTAGGTCGCGAGCATCACTTTCTCCGGGGGAGCAGGCGGTGGCTTCCCCTGCGTCTCCTTCTTCTAGGCAGCCAATAGGATTGCTTCTCCTCTCAGCCAATCAGGTGACGGCTCTCATGACCCACTTCCTGATTGGCCTGGGAGGAGAATAAAGGTGCTACCACTAGGCAAACTAGGAAGCCGCCTAGGGCGCACTGCTGCCTAGGGTGCCTGGCCACTGGTACTTCTACTCTCTTCTCTCTGCAGCAAGAAACTAATGCTGGCCATACACTATACGAAAATTCGGCCGAAAATCGGTCGCTAAGAAAGATCTTTAATTTTTCGGCCAGTTAATGGGCACAAAATCGAAAACCGTTTGGACGTTTTTGAGCTGAAAAAACGAAGGACAAGTGTAGCCCGTTCACAAATACCACTAAAATACCACCGGCGCCCCTGATTGGCTCCTTTGGGTTGGCTGGGACTTGTAGTGGACATAGAAGCCTCTGAGCACCTCGAAGTACCACAGGTCCTCCTCTCCGCCCCTCGCCGACGTGTTGATACAGCGAAGGTTTTCACAATCCGGAGATTCCACGTTCTGAAAGCAGAATTTAATGCGTCTCCCATAACACAAACATTGCGCGGAGAATCGGAGTAAATTCTGACCCCCCGGGGCACACAATATCTCCCCGCCGCAGGATTTATGGCGCTCGGCCTGCGGATTACGAAATATTAAAATAAATGTTTATGCCGGGCTATTCACGTCCGCAGTCAGATGGTTTACGATCTGTGAAGCTGCTATTGTGTCCCTCGTACAATGCGCAGGGAGAAGCAGGCTCGCCTGAAGAGCTGACGATCGCGCGTATGGAAATTTCGCAGAATGCGACAAATGACAATTATCGGTTTGTTCTTGGGATAAAGTTTGAGTAGAAGATCTTTTTTCTCATAGGATAGGTGCAGGTAGTCTCCCCTTCCAGGTCACCCCTTGACTCCGAAATTGTACCCACCCTTCCGCCTCTGTGACCAGCCGGCCGCATCGTCGGGTCGTTTTTCTCGGGCGCCACGGCGAGACCGGTAAGCCCGAGAAATACTGGCGAGTGGCAGGAGGGTGGGAGGGAGCGATCCTGTGGCTAATAAGCCACTCCGACCGCTTTCCTGAGAAAGCCAGCCGCCAGGGTTATAACTTCAGCCATAATCCTGGTAAACCACAAAATTGACGGTTGGCAATTTACTGTCAGTGTGCCAACCGTCAGTATTTTTACTGGCAGCCAGTAAAAAATGGGCACTTTTCTCCTGCCAGTAAATGCCAGTGACAGGAAGAGGTTGGCAGTAAAAAAATATGGCTGTGATGCTCAGCTCGGGACTGCGCTGCCGAGACAATCCAAGTGCCTGCTCACTCCTGCTACAGTGTGTTTGGGCATCGCCAGTGAGGGGGCAGGCTTGAGTGTGTTGTGTGATGTCATAGTGCAAGGGAGCCAAGAGGAGTGGACGGAGCCTTGTGTGCGGGTCTGTGGGACGGGAGCAAAGCGAGCCGGTCAGTGCTGTTTGGAGTGGACAGAAGGGACAACCTGGCATGGAGAGGGACTATCACTGACTCTCTCATTGGCTCCCGCTACTGTCAATCACATATAGTGAGCCAATGAGAAGAGAGCAAGGCAGGGGCCAAGCCATGCTCCAAGTGAGACTGGACACACAGAGCAGGGGCTTGGGAGGGAGCCTGTTTCGGGTGCCCCCATTGCAAGCTGCTTGCTATGACGGCACTTGGCAGGAAGGAGGGGCCAGGAGCGCCCGAGGGGGGCCCCATAAGAAGATCCCCCCTCCCGCTGCCATCCGGTGCTTCTCCGGGCTCTCCTGTCCCATCGGGGGCCCGGAGAGATAATCTTAATTTGCAATAAAGATTTCCGGTGACCAGATGGTCACCAGTCATCTCTATGACCGTCGGAGGCCCGGGCGCGATGTGATGACGTCACGCCTGTGTACCCGTAAGTAAACAAACCGCAATTGCGGCTGGTAAGAATGAGATCTGTGAATTTATTTTCACAATCTTATGGTTTCCAGCCTGGAGGAGAGATGTGAGGTCTTATTGACCCTGCCTCTCTCCATAAAGAGGACCTGTCACACACCATTCCTATTACAAGGGATGTTTACATTCCTTGTAATAGGAATAAAAGCGAAAATAAATAAAAAAGTAAAAAAAGTGTAAAAAATAAATAAATAACAAAAAAAATAAAACATTTAAATGCCCCTGTCCCCGGTAGCTCGCGCTCAGAAGCGAACGCACACGTAAGTCCCGCCCACGTATGTAAACGTCGTTCAAACCCCACATGTGAGGTGTCGCCGCGTGCGTTAGAGCATGTGCAACAATTCTAGCACTAGACCTCCTCTGTAACTCTAAACTGGTAACCTGTAAAAAATTTAAAGTGTTGTCTATGGAGATTTTTAAGTAACAAAGTTTGGCGCCATTCAATGAGTGTGCGCAATTTTAAAGCGTGACATGTTGGGTATCTATTTACTTGGCGTAACATCATCTTACATATTTTACAAAAAAATTGAGCTAACTTTACTGTTTTGTTATTTTTTAATTCATGAAACCATTTTTTTTTACAAAAAAAGGCGTTTGAAAAATGATTGCGCAAATACGGTGCAAGATAAAAAGTTGCAATGACCGCCATTTTATTCCCTAGGGTGTCTGCTAACAAAACATACATACTGTTTGGGGGTTCTGAGTAATTTTCTAGCAAAAGAATTATGATTTGTACATGTAGGAGAGAGGTGCCAGAATAGGCCCGGTATGGAGGTGGGTATAAAAGCCCGGTATTGAAGTGGTTAAGTATACCAATCACACAAAGCCCTTTATTATCACATGGTTTTTTGTATTCTTTTTAAATCATAATGATAACAGAATTCACCCTGATCCAAAGTTTACATACCCTGGAATGTTTGGCCTTGGTACAGACACAGAAGGTGGCACACACAGGTTAAAATGGCAATTAAAGGTTAATTTCCCACATTTGTGGCTTTTTAAATCACAATTAGTGTCTGTGTATAAATAGTCAATGAGTTTGTTACTGATGTCACATGGGTGCACTAGGCAGGCTAGACACTGAGGAGGTAGAAAAGAACAGTCAAAAGACCTGCGTAACAAGTTAATGAAACTTTACAAAGATGGAAAAGGATGTAAAAAGATATCCAAAGTCTTGAATATGCCAGTCAGTACTGTTTAATCACTTATTAAGTGAAAAAAGGGTCTCTTTTGATACCAAGCCAAGGTCAGGTAAATCAAGAAAGATTGCAGCCACAACTGGCGGAAGAATTGCTCAGGGTACAAAGAAAACCCCACAGGTAACCTCAGGAGAAATACAGGCTGCTCTGGAAAAAGATGGCGTAGTTGTTTTTAAAGAAAGCACGATACGTTTTACTGCTAGTGCGTGGCGCCGGCGGCTCTCTCCCACTGTGTCCGATGTCCGCCGGCACCCACCGATCATTCGATACACAGGCACAACAGCAGTCTGTCTATGTAAACAGGGCAGGTTGCTGTTCTGTCAGTAGTGAAGACAATGATCCTGTGTTCCTGCAAAGCAGAGACATAGATCCACGTCTTCCCCTCGTACAAGCACCTCCCCCACTGTAAGAAAACACTGGCTAGGCACACCGTTAACCTTTTGATCGCCCCTGATAACCCCTTCCCAGCCAGTGTCATTAGTACAGCAACAGTGTATATTTTTAGCACTGATCACTGTATTAGTGTCACTGGTCCCCCATAAAAGTGTCAGTTAGTGTTCAATTTGTCCGCCGCAATATCGTAGACCTGCTATAAGTCGCTGATCGCCGCCATTACTAGTAAAAAAATCAAATAAATAAAAATATCCCATAGCTTGTAGACGGTATAACTTTTGGGCAAACCAATAAATATTGGGATTTTTTTTTTTTTTTTACCAAAAATATGTAGCAGAATACATATTGGTCTAAATTGATGAAGAAATTCGATTATTTTCCATTTTTTTATTGGATGTGTTTTATAGCAGAAAGTAGAATTTTTTTTTTTTTGTTGTTTATAGCGCAAAAAAAATAAAAACTGCAGAGGTGATCAAATACAGTGGAACCTTGAATTACGAGCGTAATCCGTTCCAGGAGAATGCTTGTAATCCAAAGCACTCGCATATCAAAGCGAGTTTCCCCATAGAAGTCAATGGAAACTAAAAATAATTTGTTCTGCATTGACTTCTATGGCATGCAATACTGCATTTGGCCAGAGGTGGGGGGTGCCGAAGAGCCTCGGAAAAAAGGCTCAGGGACAGCTCGGGTGAACTCAGAGAACCTCAGAAAGGCTCGGGAATTGAGTATTTTTGAGTTGTTCCGAACGGCTCAGATCAACTTCACTCCGCTCGGCTCCGGCGCCCCCGCACCTCTGGCCAAATGCGGTAATGCACACCGCTGTGGCTTGAATCCTGCTCAACACTCGTAAACCGAGTCAGGATTTTCAATGCTCGTATTGCGAAGCGCTCGTTTCTCGCAATCTGAGGTTTCGTTTTACCACCAAAAGAAAGCTCTATTTATGGGAAAAAAAGGACATGAGTTTTATTTATGTACAGCGTCGCACAACCGCGCAATTGTCAGGTAAAATAACGCAGTATTGTATCGCAAAATAATGGCCTGGTCATGAGCGGGGGGGGGGGGGTAAATCTTCCAGAGGTGAAATGGTTAACCTGTCATAATGTTATGGCTGATTGGTGTAAATCTCTTCTTTTTTTTTTTTTTAATAGGTAAAGTGAACTATTCCTTTAAAGAGATCTTTGAAGATGAGGCAACGCCGAGGATTTCCATTCTTGCAGAGATCTCAGTGCTGAGACATGAATTATTCAGGTGAGTCCTCATCTGCCTCTTCTAATCATCAAGATGAAAAAAAAAGTGTTGGAAAAAAGAATTTTGTGCCAAGTGGGCCGGCCGGGAAGGTTGTCATACATTTCACGGTAAAGCACAGCCTGTGCGAGCCAATAAATTCCCGGCGCGGTGACCAGGTGCGCTAGGAATACCCGGGGCGGGGTTCTCCATCACATGGCATTCCAAATTATTTCCATTTGATTCATACAATGAGAAAAACAATATCACATGACATCGGGGGGACCGCCCTCGCCTCTCCACCTTTACTTTTCTATTATATCGTTTTACTGAAATATCTCCTGGATAGAAGTAGTTTATGTTTTTTTTAGCAATTTTTTTTTTTTCAAAATTGTTCCAGAAATGCCCCCACACATTCTCCGACTTCATTATATTTCCATCTTTATAAATAGTATAATAAATAATACAACATCAATAATATAATACAGTATAAATAGTATAATAAATAATACAACGTCAATAATATAATATAGTATAAATAGTATAATAAATAATACAACATCAATAAAAATAATACAGTATAAATAGTATAATAAATAATACAACATCAATAATATAATATAGTATAATAAAAAATACAACATCAATAATATAATATAGTATAATAAATAATACCACGTCAATAATATAATATAGTATAAATAGTATAATAAATAATACAACATCAATAATATAATACAGTATAAATAGTATAATAAATAATACAACGTCAATAATATAATATAGTATAATAAAAAATACAACATCAATAATATAATATAGTAAATAGAATAATAAATAATACAACATCAATAATATAATACAGTATAAATAGTATAATAAATAATACAACATCAATAAAATAATACAGTATAAATAGTATAACAAATAATACAACATCAATAATATAATATAGTAAATAGAATAATAAATAATACAACATCAATAATATAATACAGTATAAATAGTATAATAAATAATACAACATCAATAATATAAAACAATATAAATAATATAATAAATAATATGTCAATAATATAATACAGTATAATAAATAATACAACGTCAATAATATAATATAGTATAAATAGTATAATAAATAATACCACATCAATAATATAATATAGTATAAATAGTATAATAAATAATACCACATCAATAATATAATATAGTATAATAAATAATACATCATTAATAATATAATACAGTATAAATAATACATCATTAATAATATAATACAGTATAAATAATACAACATCAATAATATAATATAGTATAAATAGTATAATAAATAATACCACATCAATAATATAATATAGTATAATAAATAATACCACGTCAATAATATAATATAGTATAAATAGTATAATAAATAATACAACATCAATAATATAATATAGTAAATAGAATAATAAATAATACAACATCAATAATATAATACAGTATAAATAGTATAATAAATAATACAACGTCAATAATATAATATAGTATAATAAAAAATACAACATCAATAATATAATATAGTAAATAGAATAATAAATAATACAACATCAATAATATAATACAGTATAAATAGTATAATAAATAATACAACATCAATAAAATAATACAGTATAAATAGTATAACAAATAATACAACATCAATAATATAATATAGTAAATAGAATAATAAATAATACAACATCAATAATATAATACAGTATAAATAGTATAATAAATAATACAACATCAATAATATAAAACAGTATAAATAATATAATAAATAATATGTCAATAATATAATACAGTATAATAAATAATACAACGTCAATAATATAATATAGTATAAATAGTATAATAAATAATACCACACCAATAATATAATATAGTATAAATAGTATAATAAATAATACATCATTAATAATATAATACAGTATAAATAATACAACATCAATAATATAATATAGTATAAATAGTATAATAAATAATACCACATCAATAATATAATATAGTATAAATAGTATAATAAATAATATATCATTAATAATATAATACAGTATAAATAATACAACATCAATAATATAATATAGTATAAATAGTATAATAAATAATACAACATCAATAATATAAAACAGTTTTCTTGTGAAAAAAAATAATATAAAACAGTATAAATAAAATAATATAATAAATAATACGTCAATAATATAATACAGTATAATAAATAATACAACATCAATAATATAATACAGTATAAATAGTAAAATCACTGCATAAAAAATGATGGAACAGACTTGCTCAAGACGCTGTTCACATCTGATCGTAGCAGAATCATGCAATTCCAAAACGCGCCAAAATGTGCAATGAGTGTTTTGGTGACATTCATTGTTAAAGTTACCCCCAAAACGTGCTAAAAATAGTTTTTGATTTCACACAAAAAAAAAAAAAGCCCAAGAAACACGCAAAAACGCGCCAAAGTCAGCTTCAACAAAAAAACGGTCGCTCCGAAAACCCCATTAAAAAAACACAATGTTTCTGCTAAACTCGCAACGGGAATTTAAGACGCAAATAAATGAAGAGCTTCAGCCCCCCTCATTCTTCGTGGCACAACTCCTGTCCTGCTCTGCCATTATGGCGCATGCACAGATAAGGGCTGTTTCCGGATGTTGGGTCCTGACAGGGCCTTTCCCATGCGTGCACAAAGATGGGGACGTTTTGGGACTTCCGTGCTACTTGTCTTTGCACATGTACAGAAGAACTCAGCGCATGCAGAGACGTATTGGGTAACCAGTATGTACATAGATACACAGCACGTGCATAGACATAATGGGAAACCAGCACGTGCACAGATGTAATGAAAAACCAGCATGTGCAATCGATGTACTGGGTAATCAGCACGTGCATAGATGTACTGGGAAACCAGCAGGTGCATTCATGTACTGGGAAAACAGCAGGTGCATTCATGTACTGGGAAACCAGCACATGCACAGATGTACTGGGAAACCAGCAGGTGCATAGATGTACTGGGAAACCAGCACATGCACAGATGTAATGGGAAACCAGCATGTGCGCAGATGAAATGGGAAACCAGCACATGCATAGATGTAATGGGAAACCAACAGGTGTACAGATGTACTGGAAAACCAGCACATACAATCAATGTACTGGGAAACCAGCACGTGTATAGATATTCTGGGTAACCAGCACGTGCATAGATGTACTGGGAAACCAGCAGGTGCATAGATGTACTGGGAAACCAGCAGGTGCACAGATGTACTGGGAAACCAGCATGTGCATAGATGTACTGGGAAACCAGCAGGTGCATAGATGTACTGGGAAACCAGCACGTGCATAGATGTACTGGGAAACCAGCAGGTGCATAGATGTACTGGGAAACCAGCACGTGCATAGATGTACTGGGAAACCAGCAGGTGCATAGATGTACTGGGAAACCAGCAGGTGCATAGATGTACTGGGAAACCAGCAGGTGCATAGATGTACTGGAAAACCAGCACGTGCATAGATGTACTGGGAAACCAGCACGTGCATAGATGTACTGGGAAACCAGCAGGTGCATAGATGTACTGGAAAACCAGCACGTGCATAGATGTATTGAGAGACCAGCACGTGCATAGATCTACTGGGAAACCAGCATGTGCGCAGATGTATTGGGAAACCAGCACGTGCATAGATGTATTGGGAAACCAGCACGTGCACAGATGTACTGGGAAACCAGCATGTGCGCAGATGCAATGGGAAACCAGCACATACCATAGATGTAATGGGAAACCAACAGGTGTACAGATGTACTGGAAAACCAGCACATACAATCAATGTACTGGGAAACCAGCACGTGTATAGATATTCTGGGTAACCAGCACGTGCATAGATGTACTGGGAAACCAGCAGGTGCATAGATGTACTGGGAAACCAGCAGGTGCACAGATGTACTGGGAAACCAGCATGTGCATAGATGTACTGGGAAACCAGCAGGTGCATAGATGTACTGGGAAACCAGCAGGTGCATAGATGTACTGGGAAACCAGCACGTGCATAGATGTACTGGGAAACCAGCACGTGCATAGATGTACTGGGAAACCAGCACGTGCATAGATGTACTGGAAAACCAGCACGTGCATAGATGTATTGAGAGACCAGCACGTGCATAGATCTACTGGGAAACCAGCATGTGCGCAGATGTATTGGGAAACCAGCACGTGCATAGATGTATTGGGAAACCAGCACGTGCACAGATGTACTGGGAAACCAGCATGTGCGCAGATGCAATGGGAAACCAGCACATACCATAGATGTAATGGGAAACCAACAGGTGTACAGATGTACTGGAAAACCAGGAGGTGTGTAGGTGTACTGGAAAACCAGCACATACAATCAATGTACTGGAAAACCGGCACGTGCATAGATGTAATGGGAAACCAGCACATGCAAAGATGTACTGGGAAACCAGGATGTGCAACAATGTAATGGGAAACCAGCAGGTGCATAGATGTACTGAGAAACCAGCAGGTGTATAGATGTACTGGGAGACCAGCACGTGCATAGATGTAATGGGAAGCCAGCACATGCACTCTTGCGCAGATGTGCCTCAGAGATGTCAGGACCCAAAGTCCTGCGGTGCATGCGCGCATGTGCAAAGTCTGGTGAGGAAGGGGCCTAGACATCATTCTTGCTCAATGAGTTGTCATTTGGGTAGTGATATTATCAGGATGGGTTATGTGCACCGGGTCATCAGTTTTTTTTCCTGTGACTCAGCAGATGCCAGGCATTGTGATTAATGATGGATTTAGAAAGAGGGACATTTTTGGGGGATATATTCAGAACGTATCAACCCTTTGGGTGTCTATATTTCTAGGTTACAATTTTTTTTGTTGTAAACGAATAGGGGTACTCGTTCATGTAAGACCCCAACATTCACCAGCCAGGGCTGTGGGGATGAGCCCTGGTATAGTTCAGGAGGGGGGTATGAATGCTTGTACCCCCCCTTTCCAGGTCATGTTTTCATTAAAGCGGGAGTTCACCCCAAAATCAACTTTCTGCAGTTAGATCCAGCATACTGCTGACATCTGCAGTATGCTGGTCTTTTTTTTTTGGTACTTATCGTTTTAGCCGTCTTTCTTCTATGGCTCCGTGCGGGGAATCCTGCGAGGAATGGGCTTTCCTGAAGGCAAGCAAGTTGATTGACGGCCTTCGATAGCGCGTCACGGCTAAAATGATAAGTACCAAAAAAAAAAAAAAAAAAGACCAGCATACTGCAGATGTCAGCAGTATGCTGGATCTAACTGCAGAAAGTTGATTTTTGGGTGAACTCCCGCTTTAAGGTTCTGTTATGGACTTTTAGGAGGACCTCACATTTCTGTGTGGAGTCCCCCTTTAAATCTGTACCAGGTCTTAAGGGTCTGGCATGGACTTCACTGGGGACCCCACTTATTTTATTTATTTTTTATAAATAAAATAAAAGAGATGTATTGACTTAAAAATAGTGAGTATATATACTCACCTGGGTCCGATGCTGCATCTGTCTCCTGCCGGCTCTGCAGTGAGAACTGAGAAATCAAACACCGTTGATTGCTCAGTTCTCTCCTGAAATCTGAGCAGAGATCCGTGACTGTCAGTCTCCGACTCTCTGCTCTGCCCCTCCAGTGCTCACTGGATTGCTGGGCTGTGGAGGCGGCGGCAGGGGCTGACTCAGGGATACAGCGGATCACTGAGAAGCTGAGCCAGGTTCTGGTCCAGACTTCTGGGTGGAACCCAATCATATTTCAGAGCTTAGACCAGCTAAGTGACATCAGTGGACTTTAGCCCACCGTTGGCAGAGACAGGGTCCCAGGAGTGCAGAACGAGCTGCGCTCCTGTGACCTACAGGAGAAGTAAAATCAAGAGAGCCTAAAAGACATTTATAAAAAAAAGATACCGTTTAAATTGTCAGCAAGGTCACCGTCACATATGACGAAACGCGCAGGGTGGAGCTGGCACACACGCTACTGACACCAGAAATAGGACACTATTCCGTTCACTGACACCAGCAATGGGACACTATTCTTCCTACTGACACCAATGTAGCTCTACCCCCTCAGGAGCCACTGGATAGATTTGGGACGGCGTGTTACCTGTTGGCTCCGATGAAATGTCTAGGGCAGGCATGTCCAAAGTCCGGCCCGCGGGCCAATCGCGGCCTGTAAGCCGGTTTTGGACGGCCCGCCTGGTTCTCGGGTGTGCCGCGCTATCAGGGGAGATAAGGCCTATCAGATGAGCCCGATCTCCTGATCCCCTGTCGGCACTGTAAGAAGCTCCGTCAGCCTCAAAAGTGAAAGTAAATGCTGTGCTCTCTGTTTCCCCCTAGAGTGCAGTACCCGGCTGAATGAGGAAACTGAAAGGTACTGTGCTAGAAACCTAAATTTGTTTTAAAAGGGCTTTATACATGTGAGTGTCTGTGTGTCTGTATGTTAAGGTGACCAGATTTTTAAAATGAAATCCGGGGACATCATTTTTTTTTATTAGTAATGGCGGCAATCAGCGTCTCTCTGCCCGTCGCCGCCCCTGCCCGCCTCACAGCCTGTCAAGTCTTACTCTTCAGGCCCCCGGCTACTACTGAGGAGAGAGCGCGGAGGAAGATCACTCTGCCAGGGTAGCCAAGAAGATAGGCAGGTGGCTGGCCGGGATTTGAGCCAAGGCAAAAGAACATGCGAGCGAAGCATGAATGGGCATGCACCCGAAACTGAAGAAATATTCCCTCCGCTCCGACCAGCACATGATCATCAGAAAGGGACATGGATAAAGATAAAAAAGACACCCCCCCTAAGCTTGTAGGAGCGACAGAGCAGGGGGGGGGGGTGTGTTGTTTAATTTTATTCTGCACTGAATGTCTTTGAAATTGCCCCAGCCCCTATTCAAATCCAATCCGGGGACAAACTTTTTCCGGGGACAGTGTCCTCAATCCAGGGACTGTCCCCAGAAACCGGGGATGTCTGGTCACCCTACTGTATGTGTGTGTGCCTGTATGTGTGTGTGTGTGTGTGTGTGTGTGTGTGTGTGTCTGTATGTGTGTGTGTGCGCCTGTATGTGTGTGTGTGCGCCTGTATGTGTATGTGCCTGTATATGTGTGTGTCTGTGTGTGTGTGTGCGCCTGTATGTGTGTGTGTGTGTGTGCCTGTATGTGTGTGTGCGCCTGTATGTGTGTGTGTGCGCCTGTATGTGTGTGTGCCTGTGCGTGTGTCCCTCTATGTGTGTGTACCTATGTGCCTGTGTGTGTGCCTGTATGTGTGTGTGTGTGTGTGTGCCTGTATGTGTGTGTGTGCGCCTGTATGTGTGTGTGCCTGTGTGCATGTATATGTGTGTGTCTGTATGTGTGTGTGTGTGTGTGCCTGTATGTGTGTGTGTG